>MU186725.1:0-18389 GCA_016904865.1 Pissodes strobi | reverse complement strand
AAAAATGGGTCCGGAAATACTCCGTTTCCATGATACGGGGCGTTTAAATTTTTACGGCTTTAATAGTTTATTTTACATTTATCGAAAACCCGTTGAGATATTGATGTGAGTTTTGATACACGCAAATGTATCATTAAAGGTTACATTTACATGTACAAAATTGTTTTCTAAAGCACTTACATCAAAATACATTATTTTATTATTAAGCAGTACAATAATAAGCCATCGGGCTTATTATTGTACTGTTTAATAAAATAATTCTTATTTTGAAAACGGTGTATCAGAAGGAAAAAGTCCAAGAGGCCTTTTTTCATTAAAATTAATGTGGCTTTAAGAAACCCATACTAATTTTTGTAAAAACCCGTCGCGCGTGACGTAAGTGATTTAGAAAACAATTTTGTACATGTAAATGTGACCTTTAATGATACATTTGCGTGTACCAAAACTCATATCAATATTTCAACGGGTTTTCGATAAATGTAAAATAAACTATTAGAGACGGAAAAATTTAAACACCCCGTATCATGGAAACGAAGCATTTCCGGATCCATGTTTATATGAACTCTTTTTCATATTTTTAGATGTAGAATATGTCCTTAAATTTTCCTCACAACATTCTGTAACACCCTCCGATTTTTTATTCATATAATATTAATATAGTTTCCTATATGCTGCGTAGTTTTTGTATAGGCTTCATAATACTTCAAATTGAGTACCTATTTTAAATTGTATAGTATTTATTAACCCGCTTTCCGATGCTCTTTGTTTTATTTCATTTTACCAAAATATTTGCTTTCTTCTATTTTTTGATATATTTATACAATAAAGGCTGTTAATTCATATTAGATTCATACAATATATCCCAGACTGATCCCAGCGTTATCTTTTATGCTGAAATACTGGAGATTCTCGCGGACAACCAATATTGGGCCTCCCAGCGACATCTGTAGAAGTAGATCGGTACTTTGATCTGTTTTAATAAGATTTTGTAAGAGCCATTCTACCGAAGTTTTAGAGATAATATCTTTTTTGGGACCTCTCGGTGAGTTCAATGAGAGCTCTTACTTACTAACTTTCAATGTATATATGTCTAATAAGTTGTTACCTAGCTTAAATGTAGTAAATTATCACTTTGGAATATTTGGAGATTGGCATACTATTCCCAGTGACTACCTCTCGAAGAACTCGTTACCACTAAACTTTCTTTCAGAAATAAAGCCACCGAGATAATTATCTTATGTAGTCGCATTAATGCTTAGGTTTTCTTTATTTCACTTGTTATCTATAACAAGGCCAGAAAAGATAAATAATATATGCTTCGTCTCATTAGAAATAGGTTTCATATAGATATGAAACAGACACTGAACAGTTATTGGCTTCAATCAAACATTTCAATATCGAGGTTATAATCCAGTCAAAATACACATTTCAATTTACAATAATTCGCATAGAGCTGAATTTTGGTACAGGTCTTAAAAACACTATTATCTATAAATAAAAAATCAGAAATCCCCACCCACCGATCCCACGTCTGCTAAAAAATGTATTCAAGGTCAAAGGTCAAAATTATTTTGAAATTTTTTTTGTAATTCGGTTTTATTAGATAATATGCTAATATTTAAAAAATAGTACGGTAACGGTAATGATTAAAATGGAACGAATTATTGTTGCTTTCGGAAAAATTTTAGTCTGACTGATAATCTTCAAATCCTTCAACAGCACTGTCTTCCTCGCCTTCTTCCTCGCTCTCTTCGTCCTCTTCTTGCTGTATATGTGTAGATTGTTCCAAGAAGAAAGATGCATCAGTTGTCTCCTGATTCATATCATAAGAATCTTCATCTGTTGCATTTGATTCAATATTAAAGCAAGACTGGCTTTGACAATTTGTACATATTGCAATTGCAAAAAATAGTATTAAAGAGTTTTTCTGGAGGAGGTGGAAGTAAAGTTTGAATTGGCTCCAAAGTGTTATCTACCAATTTCCAACGCCAGTCCTTAGGGTCCAGTTGATTGCGTAGCCACTTTTGAACTTAATATTATACACGATATATGTGTTGACAAGCAGAAGCAGATGTTGGAGGAAGACAAGATAGTTATACTATTTTATTTTTCCGTTTGTTTTTAACAAAACTTGAATATCGGTACTTGTTTATGCAATCAATTTTTATGTAGCTCCATATATAGCAAGAAGAAAGCAAATCCCGTTTGTGATGATGACTTGTGAAGAAGCGTCAATTTTTTTTAAATACTTCTGCGCAATCGATTAAATCATTACGTTTTTCAAAAAATTTAAATACTGTTGTTTTACCCCTTTTGAAAATAGCTGATGTACTATCGCAGCCAGTTAGTTATTGCATGTAAAAATAAGATATGATCTTGAAATTTTGGAATGTATATATGTCTTCGATGAATACATTTTTGCTTGTACATTAGCCTTCCCAGGTTTCAAAAAATAAACAATCCTATCAATTGGCGTTCGTGCAGTCAGCAGTATTAACAAATCAATATCTTCACCAACAACGATAGTTGTATTTGTTGTATTGCATTGTTCTACTGCTGTTTCAATTATGAGGACATCGGCGTCATTATCAGCTTGTTTCACTAAAATATTCGCATTCCGACGACGTTGTTCTGCAGCTTTAATATTTTTCTTATAATCAATGTAACCATCAAATACTCTAGTCACTCTATAACCAGAATAACGATGTACGCGCTGAACGTATTTATCACAAATAACGTTAAATGTTCCTCCTCTATCTCACACAAGGTGATGTAATAGATATCCTCCATCGATGATGTAGGTAGCACTTCTGTCGATAATTTTAATTAAAACATAAACAAGTTTTATCCACAATACCGAAACAGCACTCGACGCGCGTTTCGCTAACCATATTAGCATCATCAGGAGATGATTAAAACTAAAATTAAAATCTACCTAACTCTCTTTTATACTACTGTTTGCTTAATCAAGCGGAACTAAAAAGAACCAATCCTGGAATCCCGCTAGTCACGCTTGATCAACCAATACAATGAACTATACGGAATAGGCCCTCTATCTCTATTTAAACTATTCTTACATTTAATAATTTCCATACTTTCATATGCATCTAATTATCTCCTATCAGTTATATTATGAAATAATTTTAAATTTTTAATTGTTATTCTATGATTATTATCAAAAGCATGCTCGGCAACACTTGATTTTTCTGTTCTACCATACTTTAAATGAGCTATGTGTTCTTTGAATATCGTATGTATAGATCTTCTAGTTTGCCTAACATATTTTTCGTTACAATCCATACATCCAATTTCGTAATTCCACTTCTTTCTATTATTTCAATTTTATCCTTTGGATCGCCTAATAATTTCTTAATGTTAAACTGAGTCTGGTATACTAATTTTAAACCTACTTCCTTAAAAACTTTTTGGAGTCCTCTAGTATACTGAGTATTATAAGGTATCGAAACATATATTGTATTTTCATCCTGATTGACGAAAGAAGGGGAATCACGAATGGTCTTTCTAAACAAATACCTATTAATTAGCGTATTTATTAAGTTAGTATTAAAACCATTACGTTATATTCCTAATTGTTTCCTGGTCATTATTAAATCTTTCTCTGCTAAGAGGAAAGTTAACCAAACGGTGTACTAAAAAATGAAAGCTGGCCATTTTATGTTGGTCGCAGTGGAAGGAGTCATTGGGAATATATCGGTTAGTGGCAGTATTTTTTCTGTAAATATCAAATTCTAGTGTGTTATTATCGTTCCTAATCACTAAAGTATCCAAAAATGGTAGATGGCCATTGTTCTCGACTTAATTAAATTTAATGGTGTGGAAACGGTTATTTAGTTTTGGTACAAAATCTTCAATATCACCTTTGTCAGCTTTTAGGTAGAAAACATCTTTCTCATTCAATCTCTTAATTAAACTTTTCCTTTTCCAATAGGATCGCCAACTTATAATATATCCAAGTGGCTAGCAAACCAGTTTGAAAATTTACGTATAAAACAACAGAATTCAGGAGTACTAAATTCCTTAGATTTCATAAACAAAATTAAAGATACGATTCTTAATGAAGGTCAAATTTTAATCTCGTTTGAGGTTAGCTCATTGTTCCCTAGTGTACCAAACCCACAGACCTTGCAATACATTGGTGAATTACTTGAAACGAATAGTTTTGATAACGAAATAAAACAAGAATATTTAACTTTAACCAAACTTTGCATGGATCAAAATTATTTTCAATATAAAAATAACTATAACCAACAACTTGAAGGCACGGCAATGGGCAACTGTTTATCACCATTCTTAGCTAATCTTTTCATGAGTAAATTTTAAAATGAAATCAGCCAGGAGTTCGAATATTTTCCAATGGTATGGTACAGGTACGTGGATGACATTTTCGCGATTTTTGACACAAAAACCGTTAATATTGAAGATTTTGTAACAAAACTAAATAACCGATTCCCCACCATGAAATTTACTTATATGGTCAAGAACAAAGGCCAGCTACCATTTTTGGATACTTTAGTGATTAGGAACGAAAATAACACACTAGAATTTGATATTTACAGAAAAAAATACTGCCACTAACCGATATATTCCTAATGACTCCTTCCACTGCGACCAACATAAAATGATCAGCCTTAATTTTTTAGTACCTACACAGTTTGGTTAACTTTCCTCTTAGCAGAGAAAGATTTAATAATGAAAAGGAAACAATTAGAAATATAGCGAAAGTTAATGGTTTTAATACTAACTTAATAAATTAGCTAATTAATAGGTATTTGTTTAGAAAGACCATTCGTGGTTCCACTTCTTTCGTCAATCAGGATGAAAATACAAAATATGTTTCTATACCGTATAATCCTCAGTATACTAGAGGACTCCAAAAAGTTTTTAAGGAAGTAGGTTTAAAATTAGTATACCAGGCTCAGTTTAACATTAAGAAATTATTAGGCAGTCCAAAGGATAAAATTGAAATATTAGAAAGAAGTGGAATATACGAAATTGGATGTATGAATTGTAACGAAATATATGTTGGGCAATCTAGAAGACCTATAGAAACGAGATTCAAAGAACACATCGCTCATTTTTTTCAAGTGTTGCCGAGCATGCTTTTGATAATAGTCATAGAATAACAATTAAAAATTTAAAATTAATTCATAATATAACCGATAGGAGATTATTAGACGCATATGAAAGTATGGAAATTATTAAATGTAAGAATAGTTTAAATAGAAATAGAGGGCCTATTCCGTATAGTCTATTGTATTGGTTGATCAAGCGTGACTAGCGGGATTCCAGGATTGGTTCTTTTTAGTTCCGCTTGATTGAGCAAACAGTAGTATAAAAGGAGTTAGGTAAATTTTAATTTTAGGTTTAACCATCACCTGATGATGCTAACATGGTTAGCGAAACGTGCGTCGAGTGCAAAAATTCTGGTTCGGTATTGTGGATAAAACTCTGTTTTAGTGCATGTTGCCGAATGTTCCAAATCCCAACGTAGATAATTTTAATGTTTACTGATTGAAAGCAACTGTAGATGGCGGACTTCTGTGGAAGCATTCCAATTGCATCAAATAGTGATAATGGGTAGGGGGCTAATTCATATTCGAAGGATTTTTCAATATCATCCTTAAATGCCTTAGTAATACTCATGCGATGAAATAATAATACAGGATCTACAGGTATCTTTTCATCATGAACTTTTATGGTGCTACTCATGGTTAAAAGGGAAAAAACTTTGTCAGCACATTTTAATTTAATATTATTGAAATCTTGTCCTGCCATTTTAGTCATAGAAGCCTTCACGAGCATTATGACAATTAATTTTATTATTTTATTTGCCTGTTATGTTATTTTCACGGAATATTATATTATGAAATAATTTACCTCTTACAAACGCAAAATAAATACAGATTTAGGAAGCTAAGCACTCATTAATTATTGTAAAAATAATTATAAATTTATCATTGATAAAATATTTAATTTAATTAAACATTTAAATAAATTAAAATATAAAAAATTACACATATATTGACTATAAATTGAACGTCCGATAATGTATATGAGCCCATATTATTATTATTTTTAAACTTTTGAAATAGCGATAGCTCAATAATTAAAAAACATACTTTTGATATTTGACCTTGAATATTTTTTTTAGCACACTTGGAATCGGTGGGGATTTTTGATATTTTATTTGTAATAGTGTACTTATCACCTGTACCAATTTTTAGCCCTATGCGAATTATTGCAAACTTACCACTTTTTTTTGTTTATTTTGACTGGACTATTAGTGGTAAGACCTATTGAACCTCGCATTGAATGATCAAGTAGCGAAATTTTATTTCTGGCACTAACTACATGCAACCTAACTACTTACATATTTTCGTAATTTCTAGAACACGTACCTATATTTCAAAATGTAAGCTCTATATACTTTGGTATAGCAAATTAGGACATTCAATATACATTTCCTATTTTTCTTTTAATCATAAATTCCATAAACGTAGTAGTATATAAATTGAAGACAACAATGAATAATGCTAAATAATATCTACTTAACTAATCATTTTGGTTAGAATTATTCGACTCTAAAGATATATACACATATAGCCATGCACCGATTAAAGATCAAAAACATTAGAGCAAACTTATTGTTTCCCTTAAACAGGGAATACTATAATTATTTGGTTGCAAAAAAAAATATGACAAAAGCATATTTTCAGACAAAATATACTTGCTGCTAGGCTTGATCAATATTTAAAGGCATCTAATAAATATCTCATTTGTTCCAGCAATTATTAAAACAAAACAACTGCAACAAATTGCGAGGAAATGGTGTAAGCGCCCGTCTTATTAAGTAAGTTTAAATATCATAAACAGTTTTCTTTTAGTTTGGTATGATATAAAAAACTGCACATATAGCAATATGAAAACTCTCGTAACATCCGTTTATAACAGACTACTCATTAAATATATTCTATGATAAAAACTGACACTGTTCTATTGAAGTTCTTTCTCAAAGTACAGTCAAGGTAATGTTGAACGTATTGACAACCTAATTATTCAAAGTTCACTTGCTATTTTAAAATGCAGCAAATTTTTTCATTCTGCGCAAAAATAATATTGCTTAGAAGGTGAAAAAATCCGAAAAATAATTGATGCAAAGCGTAATAATTATATAATACATCAGATCAGTGTTAGTCCTGGGTATTTACTAGCGTCAATAACGTTATAATATAATCATGAATAAATAATAACTTAATTAAACGCGCATGTGTAATATATATTTTTTAGGACATTGACGCGGCTCCATCCCAATCTATTATTTTAGTAAACGTAAATTATTTTATGAAGCTCAAGATACTTTTTTCATAAACTTTTCTTGGTTATAGTATCTGAAATGTAGTGTTTTCTCAAACTTCTTATATTGCCGATGTTGCACTTCATACTTGTCCAAAAAGAAGCTATTAATGGATTTGTTGAAGTAATGTTCCTATTAATTTGGATGTATTCTTTGTTTTCAATGTATCGTGTATGATAAACGACGTATTTATAAAAAATTCTGGGTGCACTCTACAAACCATTACCTTCATTTTCAGTCTGGTCTTGGAATGCATTTAATGGTACCAATATTTTGCAATAATAGCTTAGGAACAGAATTTATATAGAGAATCTAAGAATTTGTGAATAGCTATATCTAGCTTAAATCATTAGAAACGGATGGCGATTAAGAGTTATCGCTAACAAAATAGTACCATTCTGCATTACTGCCAGGAACAAGAACTGGGAAAATAAAGTAGGTAACTACTCGATTGGATCCATAGGAGGCATGACTCCTCAATATGAACGGAGTATGGATAGCATCTATGGTCTAACATTTTATTGGTCATGAAACGTTGACACCAATACAATATGAAGACGAGCCTACGGTATAATATAGATAGGTACTATTGCGAAATCATCCACACTTTTATTCAAAACATCTATTTATTAAAATTCACTGTATATGCTTAAATATATTTTGGAAAACTATAATATAACAGGATATTAAAATATTAGATATTATGAATAATTATTCAATTGTACGAAAATTAAAACATAATTTATAGGATCACCCCCAAAATAAAGTTCTGGATACGCGCCTGTATATAGTGAGAAAATAAAAACTTAAAAGAATAGGCGAGACAGAAGCCAAGAATATAATATTGAAAAGTGGCAAGTTTGGCAAAATAGACAGATCTGGCAAAAGAAATTAAGTAATGGACTTTTTTTGTAGAAAATCAATAATTGCATATTATATTAAGATTTGGGTACCTATTAATTCCAAGGCTGCATACCAGCATCTAAGACAAAAATAGATCTAAGTTCAAAAGTTTACCAGGGCATCATTTTTTATTTATTTTGACAATGCCATAAATAAAAATGTAAACTGAATTTTGCTTTGTATGATAGTCAAAGCGCTCTTGTTAAATTATAGTTTTGTAATGTAGATTATAAAAATTAGCAGATTCTAGGAACAACATCTTTCATTACCCATGATAATTTAACCCCTTACTGGCATATTACGATCACTATATGAAAGCACATTTTAAAGTACCTAGTAGATAAGATATTCATTTGTAAAAAAAATACAATTTCAGTAAAACATTTTTCTTTAATTTGTATTCCATATAGTTTTATGCTAACTCCTCACTAATAATTTACTAAAAAGAATCTGATAGGAAAATTATATACTAGTAGAAGTTCGAAGCATTTAGTTCTATTACAGTAAATTTAATTTTTTTAAAATAATAAAATTTTATAAACTATTATTCCTATTACTTATACGAAAGTCATAAATTAGTTTCGTCACAAAAAAACAACCTTAAGGTTATGAGTTCTATCATTTTCTCAGTAAAAAACTGATTTGGTCGTTTCTAATTTCTCAGTTTTGTGATTGAGAATATGACGAAGTGGGTTGTGAGTTGCTCAAAATTTACCACTTCTTAAAGATTATTAACTTTTTGTTATCTTAGTTGATCTTTTGATATTTCTAAAAGAGCATCGGCACATATAATATGCAAAATAATTTGGTTGTTAACTTCATGCGTAGCCATGCTTTTAAAATAAAAATTCAAATAGTGTCATGTAGAATAAAATTTCGCCTTTGATCAAAGGGTTGTTGGGCCCTTGAGGTCAGACAGCAAACATAAAATACAAAACAGAATAACACTCATGTTAATCATGTTAATTACATATCACCACGCATGACGGCGGGCGCGGGGGGAAGGGGAGGGTAGCAGCGAGTAGGCACCTGTCCCGAGGACGGCGTCTGCAGGTACGACGACACATCGGGCTCCACCATGCAGCTACGCAACGTGTCGGGGATGAACATTCCTCAAAGTGACACTCACGCACGAGTCACGGTGGCCGCGCGGCGAGTCTCATTATAGTGAAATGGCCGGAGCACTAACTTGCACAAAATGTGAATACTCAGTTGAGAATACGACATTCCACTGTCACAGTGCGCTAATTCAAGACCGCGACGGTAATAGCGATTCCCTATGTCTGTTATTTATATCGAAACGGAGTTGCTACTGCCGACGCGGCTGTTAGGGTCGTCCAGACGCTG
Organism: Pissodes strobi; assembly: GCA_016904865.1. Taxonomy (NCBI): domain Eukaryota; kingdom Metazoa; phylum Arthropoda; class Insecta; order Coleoptera; family Curculionidae; genus Pissodes; species Pissodes strobi. The sequence goes on along the minus strand of MU186725.1, from coordinate 8,764 downwards.
ATGCACGTTTATATGACTGCAATCTGAAGACAGGCATATTCACGGGCTACCGACTGCCACGTGAGTAATCCGTCGGCAGCGCCGAAACGATCCGCCTCAGCGCGGCGTCGCGATGCTTCATGTCGATGTTATAGCTATGTTGCCATGTTGTAAAGAAACCACGTGCTCAATCGTGTGGGATTTATTATTCACTTTCGATAGTTAATTATAGAACCAAGGAAAACAAATCCCAAAGTTAAAACTGCTACTGCAAAGAAATTAATAAAATAAATGCCCATTATTTTTGCTGTTCCTGATACTACTGGGTCTCTAGGGCAATTTTTGAAATAGAAATCTTATAGATAAGTAAATATCTATAAGCAATATTAAAAGAAAAATATTATGGAGTGTTTCTAGGCAAATTTGTTTATTTGAGTTATACTTATACGTATTAAGTCAGTTGCATTAAAACGAGTCACATGACAATTATTGAATATTTAAGAAAATGTGAAGTTTCTTATTCCTAAGTCATTACAAGTAGATAACTGAGCTAATAATCTTGTATAATAAAACTATGTTTTGTCGGTGTATCTGGGAAAAATCTTTATTTTTATTAAATTAAGTTGATTCGATTCGAAAAACATATACGTTGTATCATTATTCCTTTTCAGGGAATTAATGTCACAATTTTGCAAATTCCATTATATTGTAAACAAGTTAAATTATTTATCTACGCCCGTGCGGTAATGTATACATTACAACACGCTTTTGCGTGCGGTAAGTACCACATTACCTCACGCATTGCTGTAATACAAAGGAATAGGTACTATTACTAGTATAGACGTCAGTCGAAGCAAGATATATTCTTCACATTTCACATTTATTTTAATAAAATAGAGAAATATTACTTAGGTATTAACATTTATTATAATTATATTAAATTTATAATAAAATAGAAAAATATTATTTATTAACATTTATAATAATAGAAGTACACATATTTTCTATTTTAATAAAAGGAATATCGCCCAAAGTGGAATATTCTTTGAATACTGATGTCACCGTTGATTTTGAGCAGCCTGCTGTCGATTCCTGGATCATATTATCCATTCCAGTAATTTTTTTTGCAATCGCAATTTTATTTCCGATCGATTCCTCGACATACCCTTCTGCTACGGTGGATGAATTCCATCCACCGTGACGTTTTGAGGTCACGAGTAGGGGTTCGCGAGACCGAGACCGAGACCTGGCAAGTCTCGATCTTGGTCTCGAAGAAAAAATTTAGTCTCGGTCTCGGGTCTCGAAGCTCGAGACCGAGATCGAGACTACCTTGGTCTCGGTCTCGGTCTCGGTCTTGTCTCGGTTTGGTCTCGGTCTCGCATTGAGCAAATAAAAAGTAATTAAATCATTTACTGTTTTATTTCGTTAATAACACGAACGTTACTTCGGAATGTTAAGTTAAATGAAACATCTAATAAGTGTCTTTTGTGTATCAGTTCTTGGTGTAGATGTGATATTAGGAATAAACTTCTTAAATAATTTTACATTTTTTTGTTTGCAACAGTTGTTTGGATAATAATAATAGATAACTTTAATAGGTAGGTACCTAATAATATTTTAATATATTTTATGTTAGTTTCTAAATTGTTGTTTAGATATAAAAATGCTTACCTCTAATGTAGGTAGGTATACAAGTGATAGGGATTTTTAAGTATGTACACATAAAAACTAGGTACCGATTTATGTCAATTTTATTGTCAAAGTCAACGCTTTTTCTTCTTATTTTTTACATTTCTTATCAGTTGTAGCGTAGGAATACAAAGTGATGTAATTTTCAAACATTCTGTATTATATGGAAACATTTATTTTGAAAACTCTCAAAATTTAATGGTATACAGGGTGTCGCGAAATTAGTGAACGAAACATCAACCATGTATTTATCGGTCAAAAATAACTAAAATTTTTCTTATAAATATATATCGGGAAGGGAGCTAGAGCCTCTTAAAAATGGGTGCCTGAATATGGTTTTCTTTAATTATTTCCGAAACGGTGTAAAATAGAGTTTTAAAATTTTGGGATTCTACTAACTTTAATATTCTGAATTTAAAAATGGAATTAAAAATAAAAAAATTTAGTCAGGTGCGAACATTTTAGGCGGTGAATCTAAAAATTAACTTATTTTTGGGCTAACTTTATATACTTTTTCTTCAAATTTTGAAAATTTGAATTTTTTTTCGCAAAGAAGTGCCTCTTAGTTTGTTTCGTTAGGACACAGCGTTTTTGAGAAAAACGAAAAAGTATACTGACTGCCAAAAACGGGTGTAAAATGAAGGTTATAATTTTTGATGTTCCCCAAAAAATCCTTTTGACGTTACAAAACTTCATATTATTATAAAATAGTAGAAACACTTGTTCCAGAAAAAAGTTATGACAGATTTTCAAAATTTGATAAACTATAGCCTTCAATTTACACCCGTTTTTGGCAGTCGGAATACATTTATAATCCGTTGGGTTATGATACGAAATAAGAGGCACTTTTTTACCCCCAAAAAAAAATTCTACATTTGTAAAAAAAATAAAAATAGCCCACAAAAAAGTTGACGTTAATTTTTTATATTCACTCCCAAAATGTTAAGCACCTGACCTGACTAAAATTTTCTATTTCTTATTCCTTTGCCGAATTCTAAATATTAAACTTAGTGTACTTAGGGGAATTCCAAAATTTTTAAACTCTATTTTACACAATTTTGGAAATAATTAGAAAAGAAACATCTTTAGGGGCCCGCCTTTAAGAGGCCCTAACTCCCGTAGGGGGCGTTTCCCGATATACGTTTATAGAAAAAATTTAAGGTATTTTTGACCAATAACTACAGGGCTAATGCTTCGTCCACTAATTTTGTGACACTCTGTATAGGTATACTGTATAAATGGATATGGTCAAAGGTGGCCATTCATCTTTTAATATACTAATCTGACACGGTTGTACCAGAAGCCGATATCCAGTTGTTTTAACGGATACGCGATGTTTTATTACCTTGTAGATATTACGAAAAATGTGAAAATTCAGAGCTGTTTATTGCTTGGAAATGGCTCAAAATAAGTTATCTACATAATTACATATTATCAAAGATAATCATACTACGAATAGACAGTTCATCTAATGTAAAATAAAACGCCCCCGAAAAGGATCCCAACTCGCTTGCAGTTGGGATCCTTTTCGGGGGCGTTTTATTTTACATTAGATGAACTGTCTATTCGTAGTAATGATTGTCTTTGATATTATGTACATAACAGTATAACCTTCCTTCTAGCATCTTAAAAAGAAACAGCCCAATTTAAAATAAACAAGCGTTATACCCGGATTTGCACGATTTATAATTTTTTTGGTCGATTGGACCCCGTTGGCATAAATTGCCAATAACATACATAAAAATTTGATTTCTTCAGAAAAATAAGTTTTGAAAAATCAATAAATAAAAATATTTTTCGAGACCGAGACCGAGAGTCTCGTTACCTTGGTCTCGGTCTTAATCTCGGTCTTAATCTCGGTCTCGGTCTCGATTCTAATTTCCAGGACTCGGTCTCGGTCTCGTTTTCGAGACCGAGACAAGACCGAGACCATAGTCTCGCGAACCCCTAGTCACGAGGTCCCCACCTGCATCGGCTAGAAGAGTTGCCGAGGACCTCCTGAAGCAATGACCTGTATATGATTCAGGATTTGGCAATTTTAGGAATAATGCTATTTGACTGGGCACTTTTCCGATAGTATTGATCCCAACAACTTGCGAGGTGCACTTGCCTTTTTTGTAATATAGAAATAGCCTATTACTTGCCACCAGAGGGAGCTTCAGCTTCATGTATTTCTTTAAATATTCCTGGTCTCGACCATAAAGCACGAATTTCCTGGAAGTGTGTGTTTTGGAATCCGGAATACTTATAACAATAATCTCGCCTTGCTCTTCGATGTCATTCACAGTCATTTTGGTCAGTTCGTGTCTGCGACATGCTCCGGCAATTCCAACGACGAGAACAACCTATATTATAATAAAACATAACATTAATAAAAGTATTTTGAATGTAAAAAACTCCACAATTCCTACCTTTAGCAGTAAAAATCCATAATCTGGTGTTTCAGCAAGAAACTTATCGATTTCTTCTATTCTGAATACGCCGGATTTCTTGGCCTTGTATCCAACGGGGGAATTTGTCAATCATTATATTCCTCTTCACAGACAAAGTCGATTTCAACTTAGAGTAATAACACCATAATGAAGACGATTTTTTATCCTTGAAATTATCCACAAAATATGCAATTAGCACATTCTCGTCAATGTCTAACTTGTTTTGCGGAACACCATTTTGAAATTAGTTAAGTTAGAATAAATAAAATACATTTATTTAAATTTCTAACATATTTAAGCAGCCCGCCATTATCTTGTTCTTTAATGTAGTGCCCCCTCTAAAACAGCAACTCCTCCTTCAGAAGTTGCAGAATAACATAATTTTTCATACAGATCAACACACAGTTCTTCATGCAAATTATCGGGATCATCATAATCATTATCGCTTAGGTATTTAAAATATTAACTTTCTGATTTGAGTATTGTCTGCTGTTACGGGTAGTAATTCTTTTTATTTATGGAAGTGATTCTAGGAAGGTATATCGGTTGGAAAACTATCTCTATTATTTTTTTCAATACGGCCAAACATGACTAGTTCTTGATAGCAGTATTTAAATTGTCATTTAAGGTATTTAGTTGAATGACAGTCGAACGATTTTGACGTGTTTGCAGAATTTTCTGTAAATTAATCTAGAAGGATGAGGAAAAAACAGGAACATTGGTTGTTGTTGATTTAGGTAGTCAACTGTTCGTCAGTAGCCAAAGAAGATTCCCTGGATTGAGAAGGTAGCTCCCGAAAAGTATTTCTATTTCGAGATGAAATAGGGTGAAAACCGATTCAAACTTTCGGGAAAGATAGGTTGTTTTAGTAGAAGGTATATATTCTACCAACGGCCATAATGGCGATTATCCCACGTCTTCTTTAAGCTATCCAGGAAGGTTTTGGTGAACCCTAGTTATGGGTAAGTTGTTCTAAGTTGTTTGTGAATGTAAAATTTCAATTAGTTTCGGGGGCCGAGTCCGGCAATCCCATTATTTTCATGTTAACTTGTTTTGATGGATTAATTTCCGATTTAGGGTTCTAGTTTCGGATTCTCCGTAGGGTTGTTCACAGCTCTTTTGGAACCTGACAAATTAGGCTACTCTATAGTTTTTTGGATGACAGCAGAGAATGTCGGATGCCAGTTTTTTAGACAAATTTTTAACTGGTTAATTGACAGTGACAAGTCCGGGGACAGATTCTCTTCTAGAGGACCGAAAAAGTATTAAGGAAAACTTCTCTCTGATTTTCGAGACGTGTCGAAATACAGATAAGTGAACTTTTTATTCGACAATTATGTTTTCCTGTTAGAGATTAGATTGAATTTTGGCATCGCCGTAAAGTCTTAAAAATAACCCAACATTTAGAAACTTAGACCGTATTTTTTAACAGCTTGAATAATTATCATAGTATTTGATATCGAATATTTTAAACACTGGTTTATATAGAACCTTTGTGAAGTGTAGCTACGCCGGCATAGTTCCATTGGTTTACTCTCTCGGAGACTGGATTTTTGAATAATTTCCAGTTCATATTATAACCGAGGATGTTTATATATTTTACTTTTCTTTTCTCTGGCATCAAAAAACGTAACATAGCATTTTAAGATTTGGTTTATGTTAGGAACTTGCAACTTGGGTGTACGGAAAGGATATTCTAACCAAATTAAATTAATATAGAATAGTTTATGCGGTAACATCCGGTTAGGTTATAGCGCGCCGTCTAGGTTGCAGGGTTCGAGCAGAGCGAATTCTGGGGATTAACATTCTAAATTACGATTCCTTTTGTCACATTTTTAAATTCCAATTTAGACTGTCAAGTTGACAAGAGGGTGTGTCTAGTTAAACAGTAATCGATGATATTACGAAATTTCGCTACGGAGTAGCTAGGGAATTCATTTGTGAGGGTAAAGGAGCTTACTTCATTTTATTTTCCTTAAATAAAAGTATTTGCTTCAATTACTTTTGTTATTTTGTTTGGATTGGAGAATCTAGAACTTGTGTGATGGCTGTGTGCAGGTAGCGTAGACTATGACAGGTAATTATTTACTTATTCGATGATGGATGTACTTCATTTCTTTTATTTCCATTTTTTTACTGTGTGCGTAATAACACAAAGCCCTGACAACAAAAGTAAACTTGGTGGCGTCCAACCTCTACTTGGACTTTAACCTATATTGATTTAATTTCATATCCACGTACATCATTTTGGAACTTGTTTAGTGGGAATATAAAACATCGGACCAACCTGAGCTGAGCTAGCGTAGGTGTTTTTCAGGCGGTGCTGGAAGAACTGATACGAAGACTAGTGATGTCTATATTTGTATTTTATCCGAATATAATATACCAAATTCTTAATTTTTATTTTGATAGCAATTTGTCGTCCAGCACCAACTGCTGAGTATAATATTTAATTTTAAATTAAATCACAATTTCGCGTCCAACTTTACAACATAATTTAGCAGTAGAGTTTAAAAAAATAGAGATAACACTGCTTTCCTAGTAAGTTAGGTGGCATCGTGAGAAAAAATCCAGGTACAACGGTACAAAAATTGTTATTATCTTCATCTATTTTTTTCATAGGTCCACAATGTATAATCTAGGTACTTCTTCGTAATTATTATGTTCAGAAAAGGAGAGTGGTTCTGGTGATAAAATATACAAGCTTTTCCTCGATTGATATTTAAAACAGAGTATTTCGCCTCCTACACATCTTGTACAACTATGCACTTTAAAATTTTTCATTAGCACTATCCAAATGCGCATATTTAATTAATTTATTATTTTACTTTTTTGTGATATTGTTGTGGACGATTCATGTTTTAACTTACAAATTTTTGGGTTTTCTCTCCACTATCGTTTTGGATTTGTTATATAGAGCCTCTTCGGCTCTGGCTCCAGGATGTAAACAGCACAAGTGCTAGTTTAGTTACCCTAACGAAATACCTAGATAACTTCAACGTTTCGGGAAATAAATCTATTCCCGTTGTCAAGAGAGGTAAAAACTAAAAAATGAAAATGGTTAGTAAATACAATAAAACAGTAAAAAGCTCTTGCAGATTGTCAAGGTTTGAATTGACTTTGACAAGATGGCAATTATAATGCCATATTTAATTACTGGTTAGTAGTCTTTAGTGTGATATTGAGGTGTTATTTGGTCAATTAATTTGTTTTGTATTCAACAATCGAGATTAAGTAAGGAAATAGAATAAGGAAGGCTGGCATTTATACATTTATTAGGAATCCATACTGCGCATTTTGTGTGCATCTATAATTTTGTGCGGGTTAAAATGAATAAGTTCTAAGATATACCAAGATAAGTTAGCTAAGTTTAAATTAAAAATATGCCTGATTATTTCTACCTTACCTTGAGATGCACTAGATATTTTTACAAGGTTTAAAATATTATCATAAAACGTTCAAAACCTAATTACTTAAGTAATCTCAACTTATACTTTATGAGCTCTTGGGTCTTTAAAAAGTATCTAATATCACTTATACATAAATATAAAATAATTTCAAGACTCAATAGTTGGATTGTTTGCTCACTTAACTGTATAACCATGGAAAGGGTGAAGTTTTCAGACAATGCCATATTCGTCACTATATCTTCATGAAAATTTAATTAGCAAAATAAGGTGGCAACATTTAGGAACTCCAGCCAATCAATAGCATCGAAAGATATAGTGACTATTTTTTTCTGGCATTTTTAATAGGTATTTTATGAAGTATAATTTGTGCACTCGACGCGCGTTTCGCTAACCATGTTATGCATCATCAAGAGATAATTAAAACTATTTTAATAATCTCCTGATGAATTCGGTTTCGGTATTGTGAATAAAACTTTGTTTTAGTGTATATTGCCGAAGGATCCAAGCCCAAACATATTTTACTAGTTTTTTCTATACTAAGCAAGTAAGCAACATGCCTCGAGTAATACTAATATAGTATGACCAAAATAGTAAGTTCACTTAGCGGTAAATCTTTTGATGTAATTCAGCCACATTCCTTTATATCACGTGATAACTGGAGATGAGCGTTGCGCTGCGTAAGTTTCCGATCGATTCGCGTGGCTTCCTCTAGTCAGGCGTTTACCAGAGATGTATTCAGGAGATTGTACGGACACGTACCGAAAGACCTACCGACTGCCGGCCGGGTGAAAAATCAAGTGAAGCTGAACAAAGTTGTAAAAATTTTAGGAGAAAATTTTAATAATTTTTAGGTGTTTTATTGTTGCTATCTCAGAATATAAAAAGAAGTTAACAACACTGCAAATCGATCTTGAAATGGCATCCATAATGGAAACTTTTTTCTAATTTAATCAACTTTGTAACTTTGACCGATTCAAAGATAGCAATAATAGTGGAATTAGCTAAAATTTATTTAAAAATATATAATAATATAATACTTCGGAACCTCATTTTTACTATACTTCTTTCGTTTCATTAGAATGATTTTTCATGGCCACGTTACGACATGGTTTATGTTTTCGTCTCGCGTTACGGAATTTTCGTATCGTTGATTGGAGGACTAACCCAAACTAACCAAATATACCAAAATTGATTATACCGTATCGGCACCGGTTCAAATGGCTACAATTTGTTGAGATCTCAACTAAGTGACAC
>MU186724.1:68404-85114 GCA_016904865.1 Pissodes strobi | reverse complement strand
CCAAAAACCTTTTTATCTATTTCACTTAGCTCGGTTGATGATCCCTGGTATATAAGGAAGTCATAGATCAAACCACTTTTTCCACATAGAGCGAAAATTTTGATACCCCAAGGACAAGGCTTATTTTTCACATACTGTTTTACATTGAGTTGGCCCTTGAAAGGGACCATTTGCTCATCAACGCATAATTCTCTTTCCAAAGTTAGAACAGCGCATCTACGTCTTATCGCATTATAGAGGGGCCTGACTTTCCAAAACCTGTCTTTGTTCAAGGGATCTTTTGCTTCATTGTCCACAAAATGAATATGTCGGCGAAGGGCAAAAAATCTATTTACCGCCATGCATTCGGCAATACGGGGTATCCTTAGATGAGAATCCCAATAAAAACGCACACGGGGATAGTGCAAATTACCCATCATAATATGAATACCCATGAAGTTTTTCAGCTCTTGCACTGAAGTAGTTTTAAATTTACTGTGTTGCTGTACCGCGTAAATATTTGTGAAATTGACCATATCTTCAAAAAGGTCCTCTGTAAAGTATCTGAAAAAAAATTTCACTGGGCTTTCTAATTGTATGTGGTTCTCAATATTTTTGTTGTACCAAGCGATTGGGGGAGTTAGATATGTTATATTTTTCCTCCAAGCTATATCTTTTTTTGTGGTTAAGTCATTATTTTTCATAAATTCACATACGTTAATTTTTGTTTCTAAATTTTGATTATTTGAATGAGGTACGCATATGGTCTGATTCGGCGGATCCTCATTTGTATCAGGTGTTACCTCATTGATTTCATCAGCAAGGTCTTGATTGTTTATATTGTTTAGCGCATCATTTTGTTCCAGCATATCTACAAATAAGTTGAAATTGAAACTAAACTCTATAAAAAAAAACGACAAAATTATTACCATCGATAGTCTCGTAATTCTTATCCTGGTCATTATCATCACTTAAATATTCCAAGTCAGACATATCGTCTACAATTGCACACAATTGGTCATAAGATAGGGGCTTATTTCTGCTCATTTTGCCGATTTTCAGATCTAGAAAAAAGGCGCGAAAATGTAATCATTGAGGTCATTGAGTCACACTGTCATCAAATGATGACATACAATTTCAAAAAAATTATTTGTCACAGGACATAAAATGTGCGGCATACTTACTATTTAACCATATAATATCACCTGTAAACTTTCAAAATTTACACAAACCGATATTTAAAACAGTTTGATAACATAAAAATTTAAGAAAATTCTGACAGTGTTTACATCGTTTCTCGACACATACGGATAGCCGATGCAGAAATTGCTTACAAGTTTAATCAATTTTCGACAGATGGCGCCAGATGTAACTAACGCACTTTAAATGGGATGCCACCAGATGACTACATCGTGTCTATGCGGCAAAACGCAATGATTTTCGCATAAACCAAGTTAAAATTCTTATGTCGTCAATTGACGACACAGTGACCGAAAGGGTTAAATTGCCTTACCATTGACATTATTTTTCTTTTTTGTTTCTGCCAGTAGGCTGATGATATTTTTCCTAAAAAATTATATCCGCTGTTACTTTGAATCGAGCCAGCTAGAACGTCTGCGGTTCGCACTTTCTTACCCGTGCACTTTTCCTGGCCTATCTTTTGTCGTATTGCTACGTTAATAGTACTGATAACTTGAAACAGAATCTTTTTCTTATACATATATAATAAAAAATCAGTTCGGGCAAACCTATCTTTATGTGAAGCTTGTAATTTTTCAATTTCGCTATAAGAAAGTTTACCTTTAAACTGTTTTTTGTTGCCACAAAATATTGTCGGAAAACTAAGTTCTTCGGCTTACTTATCTTTCATCAAATGTATTGGTTTTGTTTTTCGCCAGGAGCCAAGGCGATATTTTCCACTACATCGTTATCCAGTAAGGTTTGTTCACCACCCGGATTGATTTCATCAAAGAAATCCTCTCTCTCGAATTCTTGCAACAACTGATTCAATTCTTGTTCCAGATTCTCAGGAACTTCATTGATTGTTTCGGCTTCATTGTCGTCAGGATTTTGATTTTGCCTCGCTTGATAATTTTGTAACCACTGGTCCGAAACAGAAATGTTTAACTCTTTGTACAGTGGCTGACTTACCAGATTTTCTGCCGCTTTAATGACAACTCCTGGTTGAATTGTCCGACAAATATAGTCATTGGTAAAGTTGAGTTTCCTTTTCAGCTTCAACTGAATGGTACCATCATTCCTTTGTAGATGCTTTGGTAACAGGATCCACACACAAGGTATGTTTCATTTTCTGATGCGCCGAATATATTCTCCCAGACAGCATTACCGTATTTGGAAATCACAAATGCTTTGTAAGCCAGTTTGCAAGTTGGGGGAAACCATAATCGATGACAACAGGTGCATTCTTGCGTGGAGCCTTCCTTGATCAAATTCTTAAATGTTTCATGGCCACTATTTAACATTGCTCGCTCGGACGTTGTTGAGGATTTCCGTTAGACGATTTTGTTGTCTTTCCGTTTATTTCTTGCGTTTGTCTTTTTCTCTTTCTGCTTGCCTGTATGTGTCATCTTTGCGATTTGAGCCAGTTGGTGTTGTGGGCATTGAAGTCTCCCAGAACGATTATTTCTGAACTGGGGTGATCGACCTGTATTGAGTCAAAAGTGGTAGCTAGTATTGAAAAAAAGGTTTGGTAGACTCTATCGCTCGGAAGGCGATAGAGACAACATATAAACTTGTTTAATCCCTTGGCGGTGAACTTGAGCCACATGACGTCAAGGTTGTTCGGTTCGAGTGTGTGGCATGAAAGGTCGTTTCGGACAAAACGGCATATTCCGAACATATGTCTAGATCGGGTATATAAGTCGTAACCAGGATAGAGGTAGTTTACTGTTGTTGTTGTAGAACATACTTGTGTTTCTGTAAGGGCTAGTATGTGTGGTCTATTTGCTGGTAGATGTTGGTGTACCGAATTTATGTTTGTATTTAGGCCTCTTATGTTGCAAAAATCTATTCTAAATTGGTTCGGTATCTTTGATGTCTGTGAAATGCGGAATGAAGGGCTCCCAGGGCCACCCAGCGCCCGGAGATCCGAATGGCCGGGGAGTTTACCTTCGGAATATTTTGATCCTGGAAGCACCATCATGTCCATATATTCCTACTGTGGAACCCGGGAACACCAGCGCGGAAGCGGAACGTGATTTGGGAAAACCACTTAGCGCTTCCCAGTTCTGGTGGGGTGGTCTTTCACCGGACGATGCGAGTAGGCGTTGATATTATATAAAGTACTTATAGTTCCCAAGGTATCCCTGAAACTTTTTGTTTCTTTACAAGTTCGATCACATGGTCGGCCACCTTACAACAACCAAGGTTACTGCCCATCATAGAAAATTTCTCATTCACTACCGAATCCAAGGCCAATCGGTCAAAATACTACAAACCTCGACAGTCGAACCAGTACCCGAAAAAGGCCAAACGTCTTGTTTCAGGTCGGAAATAATCTTCATAATCCTCCAAAAGTCGATGCCCAGCACAAGTTGATGAGCCAAATCGGGAAGAACCAAAATATCAATCATTCGCGTCATATCCAACAAAGTCACCGGGGTTTGAAAATAACCAATACTAGAACATCTCTGGCCATTAGCGACCGTGCAAATGGTTCGAGACTTAACCAGCTTCAACCCTAAATTTTCCAGAATTTTAAAACCCGGATGACCCACAATAGTACGAGACGCTCCCGAATCCAATAAACCTAACATTGAGTGTCCCAACACCGAGATTTCCAAATAAGGACGTTCATCACCATGCGCATGCGCGATTATGAAGTCGAGCAAATTCAGGTTGGGAAAGTCGCCACTGTTGGTCGTTACGGGGTTGGGGACGGAAGGCGTTGTACGACCTATCGACGTTCCCGCGAATCGTTTCCCGAAGGCGAACACTTTGCGCAAGACCTAACCGTTACCCCCGGAGCGCCACAACGATAACAACGAGTTTTCCGGGGCTCTTGACACTCTCGGCTCAGATGACCAGGTCGGTTGCAGCTCCAACACGTAAACACACGAGAATTCGCAGGCGAAGGCGGCGAAGACTGCTGCCGGACCTCATAGACAGGATGGGGAGTATCCTCTGCTCCGGACGAAGTGGAGGTGTCCGCTGAAATAAAAGCGAAATCGGGTTCCACAAACCCTTGCCGTTTCCTAGAAGGTGGGACGTAATGATCGGCCCGATACTTCTTGGCCTCCAACTTCACCTTCACCTTCCACCTCCAATTCCTTCAAGGTATTGACCACCGGAAGTTGGGTGGTATAAAATGGGGATAAATTGCGAGTGACTATGTCGAGCTGCACATCCTCTGCCATGCCACCATAACGCCGGAACAAAGCATTCATGCTGGAAAGATAATCCACAATACTCTCCGTCATATCCTGGGTCCGTTCAAGAATCTCTTTAAACAGACGAGAGCGATAATCCGGCGGTTCATAATGTCGGCATGAGAGTGACTCCAAACCTACCAGTCGGAAAACCTGGATCGATTAGCGCGAAACCAATTCAACGCCTTTCCTGTAAACAAATCTATGGCCGAATCAATCAATTCACGCTCCGTAACCCCACGAGCGACACGTAGTTCCGAAACGTGCTCCAAAAAATATGTACCGAAATCTGTTTCGTATCACCCGAAAATTTATGACCCCACTTCTCCACGCGCTGCGCCTTGAAACTCGACGCCTGGCTTACTGCCTGTGAATGAGAGCACGGCGTCGAAACCGTAGGCTTCGTGGGCGGTTGCCAGTCGCGTCAGCGCTCCCATCCGACATTTCCTCTTCCGAGTCCGAATTCCGCGGCGATTTTTCCAACAAATGACTCAGGTGGGGGTCGTTCCTCAGCGACTGCTCCAAAGCATGTAGAGTGGCAAGTATTTGCGAGATCAACCCGGCACGAGCTTCTTTAGCTTCCGCGCCCAAACTGGGGACGGGGATACGATCGGTACGACCTAATAAATGAACGAGGAGAGTTTGGATTCGTTCGAACCTAGTTTTCCGGGCCGGTCCCAAAACCTTTTTAATGGAGTTATTACGTTCGTGTAAGGTTTTAATGATGTAATCCCGCTCTGAAATGAAATCAAGGTCATACGGCGGATAACTCAAAGCTTGCCCTCTCTTCTCCAGCTGAATGACGGGAAGCAACGCGGCGCGTAGCGCGTCCACCGACGTGGAATCATCGGCCGGCAACCCACGAACTGTAAGCTCATAAATGAGCATCTCTTTCCTAAGATAATTAACCCGCTTATTAAAATCCATTCTATTTGAATAATAAAAAAAACAAAAATCAGACACTAAAGAGAGAAAGAGGAGGTATGAGATACACGAAAAACTCGATAGGGCGATACGTAAATACAGTACAATACCAAATATACGCCGTAAAAAGGTTACGATGTTACAATAGTTCAACACTAGTTGTCTACATACAACTATCAACTCTAATATAATCAAATACAATGTAGTCAGCCGGAAATCGCCTCGTAAACACAATATATATCCGCACTATAAGCTTCCATAAAGTTAGGCACCATAAACATCTAAGTATCGTTTCATGTGGCTCAATATCAAAATTTTACTCAAAAAAAGAAAATTGGTCGGTGGTCAACCGAAATCTGGTATTAGGTGGTGATTAATTAATTTAGAATATGTCCCACGTTGGGCGCCAAACATTGCGACGCACTTTCGGTGTATTTTTTTTTGTTTGAGAAAACGATAACTGGATGTTGAATGCTCGAGGAGCTATGGAGAGTTCCACCGAGATCGAGTATAATTCACCTACCGTAAAGAGAGGTAAAGAGAGTCACTAATTCTTAAACCAGAACACCCGGCAGGTCAGGGTGCCAGGCCCTGCAGCAAGTTGTCAGGTAAGCGCGCAATTTGCCCGCAGCTCAATTCAGCGGATAGAGGTCCGGTAGGGCGCCACCAAGTTCGAAACGGACCGAACTGGAGGTCCCCAAGCTAGTCGTGGAACTTGCTACAAAGCCTTCACCGTAGAAGGTAAAACCCTGCCAGAAGAGAACGCAACAAAAAAAATTAATTCATAAAAAAAAATCTTTCGGGATCCTGTTTGAGATTGAGCCAAATAAAACACACTAAGTAAAATCACTTCGTATTTAATAAAAGAAACGGTCATAAACAGATGACAGATCTGGCGAGATGACAATGTCAGCCGACAACGGCGTTCGGGTCCTATTAATTACAAGACTTAACATTGAAAACAGCACAAAAAAATTATCCGTGGTGGCCCAAAACTCGGAGTTGTTATAGCAAAAATTGAGTTTTCTTATTATTCTAGAAGTTATGAATGACACTCCGTAAGTGCTTTGATGTTTTGATCCAGTGGAACAAAAGGGAAGAACAAAAACAAGAAATTAATGAGTTTGGTCAACCGCGCGGAATCGTGATCACGAAGGCCGCAAGAATAATTAAGGCGCAAATACAAAAAAAAATAAAGGGGTACTAGCTATCAAAAGTAACTGATTAATAACACAGATCGAATGTTCTACCAAAGGAGAATGGCACTTATCTTAATAATTCACCACTGCCAAGTCGGAACTACAGCTCTAAGCTGCCCGGTGGTCTAGCTGCTCACGCCAGGTAGGCGGATTGGTCCCTTCAAACGGACGGTCACTCTGCACCTGCTATGAGAGCGATTACTTTGCGCCCGTGGTCGAACAAATTCCTTTCGCCCTGTAGATGGACCCTCCAAAATCGAGGGTCGGAAATCTGCCAAAAATGGCGTGCACAATCAAATGAAGCCGCCGCCACAAATCTCCGACAATCGGGACAAATCGACGGCAATTGCAACAAATATTTACTTCAACACGAAACTAAAATTGTCGCACGATCTAATCTACCACAAAATGATCAAATCCTCTTAAGATCACCCGAGAAAACCCGGATTTAAAATACCTCTTTTCTGGTTGAGGCGGTCTTCAAAAAAGTCAATGCTCTACCAACTCCACAAACATGGCCTTCCCTGTCCTCGACGAGGCGGTTCTCCCCTCCAAACGCGTCGATCGAATCGCGGCGAAAAGGAGTCGATATAAAATTATAATCATAGAACGGTTCGTGACGCCGTTAAAAGATGTACCGGGGCGATCCCAAAAGGTAAAATCACCGCACTAAATTTGCAGGAATAATCAGGATGTCACAACCTATTAATGATTTGTGAATAATCAATTACCATCCGCCTTTTGTGATTTTCGCTGGTAGTAACCAAAACCTGTGCTCGCCATGGGGATTCACTTAACTCAATTACATTTTCATCCAGTAGTCTTTGGATTTCTTCTTCGATAAACTTTGAATCTGAAGCAGTGTATCGACGTGATTTAACAGCAATTGGTTTACAATTCGGGGTAAGATTCGAAAATAAAGAATTATGTTCTATTTTAGCCGTTGCTAAACTGCAAATAGTCAGAGTAGATCTTGCTCCACCAAAAGTAACTTCTAGACAACTATGTTGAGATAATATAGCATGTCCTATGATCATATCTGCACATAGTCCTTCTGACACTAATAACTTCGCATTTTTATAAAAAAAATGCGACAGTATCTTGATATTTACAATACAATAGCCCAAAACTTGAGTAGTAAGCGTTGTTGAAGGCATGGCTACATTGGCTTTAGTAGGGAATATTTTCAACCTTCTTTCTTTTGCTATTTTACTACATAAATAACTATAACTCTATTTCGAAATGGTGCGGAGTAATAAAACCTACTTATAAATGCAAAACGCTAACAGAGTGGTCAAATAAATTTTTGTGATTTCTAAATATTTTTAGGTACAGCTGTTATAGCCTGCTGTATTATATTTTAACCATTCCACCCTGTTTTGTATGGCAATCCCGCTGCAAACAATAGGCTTTATTAGCAAAGAGGCCATTTTCTACCTGCAGTAGCGTACGTTTTTGTATTTAATTTAAAATACCTGTTTTACCTAAGTACTTTTATTTATTCACTTATTTATGTATATTCAAAAACAGTTAGTATTACTGTAACATTTTATCACATATAATATTTATATAATAAGGTATAAGAATTGCGATTTTGTGTAAACAGTTATGTAGAGATCTATGGTATATCATTTTCGTCGTCAGAAAAATCCGTCGAATCTTCGTCATGTTCCAAGGATATAATTAAAGGCTCTACAATTAGGTCAATTAAATGGTCTAGTTTCCACATTTTTTCTTCTTCTTTTATAACATGCTCAATATTACGCCATTTTTCAGAATCGACATTATTTAAAGATTCCTCAAAGATAATTTTAACATCTTTCATTTTAAACGTCGTGTTTCTCCTTGCTACATAACTTTTTACTTGGGCCCAAACAAGTTCAATGGGATTTAATTCGCAATGATACGGAGGCAGACGAAGAATAGTAATATTACGTTTCTGTGCAATTTTGTCAACTACATACTCGGTGAAACGAGCTTTATTTGAGGACACTATGGACAACAGTTCCTTTTTCACCATACTTTCATCAAATGGTATGTTATTCTGTCTAAACCACTGAATAATATCCGCTGTTCTCCATGAATTAGTTGGTATTCTGTCAACTTTTCTGGAATGATAACTCGCATTGTTCATCACTATCACAGAATTAGGTGGAATGAGATCTAACATTTGTTCAAAATATTCTTCGAACACATCGCCATTCATGTCTTCATGGTAATCGCCAGAATGATTTGACTCAAACATTAACAAACCACCCTCAACAAAACCATCAACACTTCCAAGGTGTGTAATAATCAGTCGCTTTCCTTTCCCAGATAGTGGTTTTAGTCCGGTGGACCAGCCTTCTAAGAATGCTTGACGAAAACTTGAAATATTTTTGTCTTGCCAAATCTTCCCAACCGTATATCCTTCATTAAGCCATGTTTCGTCCAGATAGTAAATCTTTCTATTCTCACTTCGAAACTGCTTTATCTGTCTTAAGTAATGTCTCCTCCAGCAAATAATTTTATCTTTTTCGATTAGGAGCGATTTTCTGCTTTGTTTTTCCCAGCTGAAATTCATTTGTTTTAAAGTTGTCCACAATTTCTTCCTGCTTATCGTTGGAGACATATTTTAGTCTTGCTTCAAGGCTCCTAAAATTTTGTCGATGGTTGGTATTTCCTTATTAAAATAAAAGGAATGTACTGTTCTTCTAATTATAAGTTTGTAGTCTTCATCGATAGGCACCGTCTTTCTTCCTGAAGATGGTATAGGTGGTTTTACAGCTCCACTTTTTCGTTCACACCTTAATTTATATATCGACGTTTTTGAAACACCCGTCATTTGCGAACACATTTCCACCACAGTATCAACGCTATACAGAGGATTTTGATGTTTGAGGGCGTCATATACATTAAGAATAATATTCTTTTCGTTAACAGAAAATGGACATTTGCTCGCTCGTTTCACTGGAGAGAAAACTGAATTAGCCATTTTAATTGAAACTATGAAATGAAACAAACACACTGTGTCTTCTTCGGAAGAACAAATATAACTGAAAAATTACAATTACTTAAACTTTAGGGTATGCATACAAAAAATCGTCAAATTTGAATGTTTACAATAGTAATAAAAAAACCTAAGTGTGATAAATATAATGCTGGGAAAGTCCGAGTATTCGCGAATCCAGCTACCGTTGGGGGCGCTGGCGTTTGTAAACAAACATGGTGGAAAGCGAGTAACACCTTTGTGTTTTGTCTTCATTTCTAATGTGAGATTTGCCGATTGTGTGTCGTTTTGGATTTTTGTGTGAGTTTTATAGTGATTTTAGGTGAAAATATCGTAGTTTGGTGTCATATTTAATTAATATTGGCAAATAGTACACAGTATTTCAGAGTATTTCTATTTTAAATATATGATACATGAAGTATGTGAAAATGAACTCTAGTGGAAATAAATATATTGTTCGAGTATAATAGTATATTATGATATAAGTGTATAAGAGGGCCTTTAAAGCACGCGCGACATATTTCAAAACACGACGCGCAGCGGAGTGTTTTGTAAGTCGCAAGGGCTTTAAAGGCCTCTTATACACGTATATCATACGCTATTTTTTATTACGAATGCATCGTAATCTCAAAAATGTTTTAAATATTAAACTTAAGGGATATATTGACGAATATATTAATCTGTCACATTTGACATGATCAAATGTTTCTATAGCAACCTTTAAAAAAGTAGGTGCATCATAAACATTATTTTATGCACGCTGCAGCGTGCGATAATCGTTGATTATGATGCATGCGTAATAAAAAATAGTTTTAATCATAGTATATTATACTTTTATGCAGTGTTAGCTAATAAATAAAACTCTTTCTTTGATTAGTTAATTCATTTATTACGATTTAAAAATACACAGTACCTATCCAATAAACTGCAAGCAAACACAATATATAGGTAAATACGTCACCAAAATTTGATAGGGCCAGGCTTTTAAATTTAAATAGAATTTTCCTTCTTCACTATAAGAAACAACCTATGGTTAAAGGCAATGTTGAATATGAAAACTTAAACAGTAACTATATTTTTGTATTTTCCAGATAAATACTTAAAACTTTAAAACGCAATAATTCCGTTCTAAAAGCGGGTCTCTGCCAAAGCTTGCCTACATATTTTTCCTGTAATTGAACATTATCTATTATATAACATTATTGTCATTGCTGTAAACGGCCAATATACAAGGTACAAAAGCTGTTCCAAATTAAAGAACTAGAAGTCCAACTGGTGTTAAAGATAATTAGCAATTTAGTTAAGTTATAGAATACTACTAACCAGTTGGAAACTATGGGATTATTTGCTGCTTACCTCGTATATTGCATAAAGGAGTACCAAATCTCAGCTAGCGAAGACCAAAATACAGAAAGGATATAAAAACGTATGGGAAATTTACTTTCATATCTGTAATAATCCTTTCTTCATTATCTAAGCCAATAAATAAAATATACGCAAAGTAAGAACATAATATATTTATTTTTTAAGACAGAAACATTAAAAATCAATACTGACAAAACAAAATTTATTTGTCTTAAAGAGAAAAATAAACCAGTTCAAGACTGTAATATTACAATAAATGAAGTGAAAATTGAAGAAGTACAGCAATTAAAATATTGAGAACTGAGTATATTATATCTAAAACTTTACCAATATCTATGATATACAAATGCAGAAATTATCTGTCTTTTAAAACCAAACACAATATTTATAATACCGTCTTCCTTTCATATCTTAGATATTTATTACCAATTTGGGGAACTTGCTGTAAGTCTAATCTTAAGTTATAATGTATTTATAAGCATTTGTCAGTTTAACTTCAATATTATATAACTATTTTGACTCGGGAAATAGTGGAAATGAATGTTTTTGTCCTTTCCTTTTTCTGTAATGGCAATCGTAAACACAACAATTTATGTTATGCTTCGTTTTCGAGCCAGAGGCCATTGTTTTATGTTTGTAGTCACAAAGAAATACACTTTTCTCTCTATTAAACGTCCTAAAGCAACTATAAAATGAAAAACACGAATACACGAGTCTATAAATCCTTTGAAAGTTACGATCTCGACGAAAACCACATGTAAAATGCCCAAATGCCAAATGCCGGTCGATGATTACTCGCTTTCTAGGTTCAAATTTTTTCCGCATAGAGGGCGCATTGATTTCTGGAGTTGCCAATTAGGACAGGTAAACGTTTCAAATATGTACGTATATGTACGTAATTATGTACGCCTATGTATCAGCCATCAGAAAATGATTCATTACTTCGCATCATTTCGAAATAGAGTATATCAGAACTGCCAGTATCAATTAATGCATGTATTGGAATTCCGTTTACTTCAGCTTTAAGCACCGACTTGGCCAAACAGGTAGGAGAAGCAGCAGAAATAGTTGCAAGTAGAGCAGCAGATGCCTGTTTTGTAGAAATTTTGGATTGACATGCCTTCGAAAAATGTCCTCTTTTATTACAAATGTGACACATGGAATTTTGAGCAGGACAAGTAATTCGTTGATGTCTGCTTTGTCCACAGAAGTAGCATTTTTGAGATACGGCAGCACTCGTTGGTGAGTCAGAATTATTATCTTGAAAGGTTTGATTTTGATTAGTATTTGATGCTGCGGAAGCGGTAGTATTGCCAAAGTAGGAAGCGTATGATTCTGAGTGATATTGTGCTATTTCAAGAGCCCTAGCTTTATCAAAAGCTTCATCTAAAGTAGGCGTGGTATTTTCTAAAAGGCGTTGTCTAATATTTGGAGAACCTAAGCCGCTAATAAATGAATCTCTAATGAAATCAGTTATTCTTTTCTGCAGATACTGCTTTAAAATTACAATCCCTACAAATTTGTTTAAGTACTTGTAGAAATTGGTCAATGGACTCACCCGGTTGTTGTCTTCATGTGGCAAGAGAATGTCTTGCAAAGATCTCATTTTTCGGCTTATCATACAGGTTTTCTAGAACTCTTATAGCATTCTCATAAGAAAAACAGTAACTAATGTACACAAAAACCGTAGAACTCATATAGTTTATGAGCAGATTTAGCTTTGGGACTAGCAGCTTCCAGCAAATTTTCAAATGAGCGATACCAGTATTTCCAAAGTTGTGATGCATTAGATGAGCTAGGATCTAATTCGAGTCTTTCGGAACGAAGTAGCTTGTCCATGTTAGCATTAAATAGTTAATTAAATTGATAACGTAGATAAAGAGACCTTTTTGAGAATATAAGGTTTTAGTTAACTTGTTTTACAACTACTGACAATGACATTGATAAACCAGTAAGCAGGTACAACAAAATGAATAAGGTAGAATAATAAATAGTATATAACATACCACATAAATTGTCTTTATTGCATTGCAATCTGATTATTTGCTCCGATGCACTTTGAAACTTCCTTTTTCTAATATGGGTTTTGTATTTATTGTTGGTGTGGTAAACTATTTCTTTATCTGATGTATATATTTCATGTATTTCTTCTTCATTTGGTTCATTTTGTGATTGAAGTTGAAAATCACTTGTTTCCGTAAAGGATGTGCTCTTTTCTGTTTGAAAAGATGTTGACGCACATACTGAGCTATCTTCTGGTTCACAAATAAGCAATATTTCTTCTAAACATTCATCTTTACCAGTTGTTGGTTGTGGAATTTGCATTACTATCGTAACTGTTTTCTATTTAGAAAAAGTTTTTCTTTAATAAGTTCAATATTTTTTTATTTAAATCGGTTAATGTTGTGGTAAAAGTTCCGCCTCCAGTTTTCAATATTTCAACCTACAAAAAGAAAGGAAATTTAACAATAAAGTAACCTCTAAACTTCAAAAAGGAAACGTTTCATATTGATTATTATTTGCACGAGTAATTTAAACAACTTAGAAAACCTATTACCTTATCCTCTGATTTATGCTTCTTAGCTATTTGTTTCATTTTTCATATGCAGATCAATTGATTTGATGTTCTGGGTCCGGAAATTTGTATTCGTGAGCAAGTTTCCTTCAACATTCTGCTTTTTTTTTGTTGAAGACAGAATTTGTCTTCCTGTTTTCAAGTATAGAGAAATACCTCTCTTCTAAAGAGATTAGTGTCTGTTTCTCTCGATGCGAAAAATTAGCCGACTTTTTTTCCGACTTCCATTTTAATTTAATTATAAGTAAACAAAATTTACAAAACAAATACCACACAAATAGTACTAGTACTATATTACTATTATCATTAGCATAATACAGTCCTACGGCACTATGCTATATTAGCCGCTGATTGGTGGGTTAACGTCACTTTAGAGTACTGTTAACTCTTCACGCATGGCCCTCCGCTCGCTTTGAGGCGCAATCAAACAAAACTAACTGAATCTAACCCACATTTACAAAAAGAAACAAACATAACCTTAAAAAATTAAAGAAAACATGACTTGTCCCAGACGGGAATGGACTGCGTGCCGTCCACATTTCAAACGCAGAATCCGGCCACAAGACCAACTATACCTACTGGAATAAACTGACTGGACCGTGGATAAAGTGAAAGTGACGTTAATCGACCAATCAGGCTAATATAGCATAGTGCCATATGCCTGTAAATAAACTTAAAATGCTTATCATTATCATTACAAAATATGTTTGGTTAAGTCACGATGTTACGAAAAATAAAAATGACCTTCAACGTGCAGGGATTCATCTTAAAAATTTGGGTAATTTTATTTTATCAGACTGATTGTTAACAATTAAGATATTTCCGATGGTGAATACGGTTGTTTATTAGCGGGCCAGTAAACAACAACAGCCTGATAAGAATATCAATGGTGAATACGGCGGTTGAACTTAAACTCCTCATCGGGCCATATTTCCAACAGCAGAAAGTAATAAGGCCCTCTCGGTTTCTTTAATGGTAAATTAACAAATAATCTAATCATCACATTCCAGACATATAACAGCCCCCGGATCATCTTTAGTCAGCCCCATACAATCGTCACGCATCCAGGATTGGCAGTTTTTATTGCCTCATGTCGGCTACTCTGTTTATATCGCAGATGACGCAAAACCAGTCCTCAGTTTTAATGGAGCTACTACTAGGTAAATTGGCCGCAAGAGGTACCTCATCGTTCAGGTCGGAATCTTCTGAACTTTCCAAATCATGGTCTGAACTTACGAGCTTAGTTTTCATTTTAACTTGTTTTTGTTGCTTGTAGAACGTATTGGAATCAGGCAGATGATCTGATTCGAGTACTTTCTTTGGAAACTTTTCATTTGAAATCGAAGCAATAATGTCTCTTGTTACCTCTTGTGCTCTGTAATTCAAACTTTTTTTTCTGTCGATTTGTTTTCCGGTGACCGATTTTATATCAAGAATGACAAGATTTCCGAGAAAGTGTTTTCTTTCAAGGGAATAGCCTGAATGGTTTTACAACGGTTTAGAACAGCAATATGTGATCGGGGATGAATTGCTGCTTAGCTTTTTCCCTAAATACAAGGGATACACAATTATATAATTGTGTCGGTGGAGCTGTATGTGCACTGTATGATTTAATTTTAATTGAATTACTCGCAGGACCCCAGCTTATACGGCGTTGAACCGACTGGAGCAATAAAAACAAATCTTTGATGTAACTATTTATTAAGACTATAAATAAATTAAAACTGGAACATTGGAACAGTCACGTTTATGCTTTAGTAGTGTATGTTCTTTAGGTTCTTAGGTTACTATTCTCACTGTTCTTATGTACACTTCCCTTGAACGTCTATTTACACTAATATCTTGTCACCAATCACTTCTTAATATGAATAACTAAAGTTCTATATTTAGGTTTTCAAAGCGAACAAGTCGAGGAGACCTTTACTATAGGGCTAAAACACCAACGAGCGACCACCGACTAAACTCTTAACTGTAGAGAATTTCAGTATAGTTTGAGGGGTAGGCATACCTAGAGCATCAGATTATCAATAAGAGTGTAAGAAAAGAGATGAGAACCCGGTTTGGGTGTTTAAGAGAGAAATACTTAATATTGTGAGCAACTTCTCACTTCGCAACTACTCGTCAATTTGAGCTACTTTCCGCGACTACTTGCCAAAAGACACTCCCCTTAATTTCCCCTGTCGTTCGTTAATTTACTAAAAGTGCTGAGCAATCTCCAATGGATTTCATTTCTTGGTAACTAAAACACCATTAGAGTACATAAGGATCATTTCAACTATCAACTGACAAAACAGCATCTGGCGACCGTTGAAGTCGTTAAAGGCGTAGACATAACTATTAATATTATAGAACTGATTATTTTATGTTACAGGAAAAATGGTGTTGGGTGTTTCCCAACATATCTGCCCGCGTTGAAGCACCTGCTTCAAAAAAAAACTAAAACTAAACCAAATGCTAACAAGCGAAATTAAGAACAGAATTGTATATTACTTGACTGCGCTCAGAGAGAATCCGCATTCTGATTGGGAAGGCGGCATAGTGTTGATATAGTCCTAGTAAATACCCCATTTACAATTTTAATTTTCACTACTCGAACCTTTCCATGAGAGCCTGGCATCACTTCCAGTTACTTCTACTTTTTAATTTATTGAGTTTGCTAATGTGCTTAGTTTTACAAATTTGAAATACTCTATTATATTTGGTATTCACTGTAGATTCAAAAGTATTAAGAGTTAATCTAGGCAATACTTGTACTACTTTAATGCGACTATTATTTATATTAGTTTAAAGTGTATTGATTTGAAATATTAAGACCTCAATTTCTAAATTTAAATTTTTTTTTTGGTAAAGTGATCGATACATTTTTTGATTTTGTTTACATACGGACTATTAAAATTAGTAACAGCTGATAAGGTACATTTAAAATGCTGTTGTAAATGGTCCGGAGTCGCTTGGCTTGCGATCGAGTGAAATTGTTCTCTGTGTTATTGTTTGTATGCGTGGTTTTGTAAATATGTAAAGTATGTCGTTTGTTGAATTACCGTTGGTAATTAAATTGGAATAGTGTGGGTGAGTCAAATCTTTTAATTATATATTTTTTAAACTAGATAATAGTGTTTTTTTAAATTGAGTTGCACCCTGTCTTTTTTAAATTATAGTCCAGTTAAAAACAATTTGTAAATGCCTATGTTTGTGTGTATATTGTAGTCACTCTTGTTTCTGTAAAACAAAACATTTTAACTTTTTAAATATTCTCCTTTTTATATATTTATATAATTTTAATAAGCATAC
>MU186724.1:56416-68304 GCA_016904865.1 Pissodes strobi | reverse complement strand
TATAAACTAATACCAACCCTTAATTTTAAATAATTTATTATTATATTAAAAAACAATTTTCTCTGATTGTTGTAGCCCTGAAGATGGTACTGAGCAGTACCGAAACGTTGGCTCATTGATTTTAATTTTTCAATAAACTTTGTCCAAGAAAGCTGATTTAGTATCCTTTCAAGTTAAATATTAGTGGACGTGATTCTATAAAGTAACAAGTTCAGAATATTCATTACAGCCCGTTAGTATTTCATCAACGTAACATTGATTTAAATAGGGCGTCAGCAGCGGAAGGATATTTAGACATCCTTTTAGAACCTTAGTAGCAAGGTATGGAGCACTTTTTGTGCGTAAATGACAGCACTTAATTCGATGTACTTTAAAGATTCATGAGAGTTGTCACGCCAAAGAATGTTTTGTAAAAATATCTGATTAATAATACTTTAATTAATCGGTGTATTTATATAAATTTCATAAATAAATAAATGAAACGAAAAAATAGCAACAACAAATAACAAAAGAACACGGCGCAAACGTTAGGAACAAATATATACGTAATGTTTTTAACATTTCTCTCTGACAAAAAAAAACTTAAATATAATCACAAATACTAATATTATAATAATTACGTGTAACTTGAAACTACTGAGTAATTATATATGGTTATCTATGTATTTAATAGATACGTATCTATCTATATATACTTATATATTTTATATTTTAAAGGTAGTCCAGAATTGATCTCGCGAAAGTTGTTGGACAGGCTGTGACTGGCCTGTTGTAAAAATGTGTAAAAACGCTCGACTTTTTGTCCAACCCGCGGCATTTCTAATGACTTCCATGTTCACCCCGGCCCTTAATGCTGCAGAAGTACTGGCATGTCGAGTACTGTCTGTGCGTTGCAAAACACGATATATCTATGCCACTCTTCCCGAGAATACTTTTTACCCATCTGCTCAAAGTCTGTGAACTAGCCGGGCGATGAGGTTTTCGCCATGATAAAAAGCTTTTCCGCGTTTTCAGGTGTTAGATTTTTTGTCTTCTCAATGTAATATGACAATGTGTTTAACACGCAAAGATTGGGCTTTTCTGGAAACCGAGGAAAAACCATTAAAGGCTGTAGTTTTTTATACCCCGAAGTTTAAATTTTTTCTGAAACCCTTATCTCTCCCTTACTGTCAGTAATTTTAATGTCCTGCAGACAAATTTTTGACAGCGTTTGCATCCTGTGGGCTGACGTTAAAGCCAACAGGGTAACTAACTTGTAACTAAGGAATTCTATGGAAAATGATTCTAAAGGAAACATATTCTCTAAATATTCCAAGACCACCTTTGGGTCCCAAGTCGCCGCGTATTTTGGTTGTGGTGGATTTAGATTGTATGTACCTTTAAAATATCTTTTTAAAATGACGTTTTCTTTTTCCGTCGGGGAAAAAATTAACGAAATAGCGGCTCGATGGGTATTTAGGGATAAAAAAGATGTTCCAGAAGATTGTAAGTGTGTAAAATATCCTAATATGACCTTAAAATTATAATCACAGGGATCTTTATCTTTTCTTAAACAGTAGTTCCACCATTTCTTCAAACAGTGATCATACTGTTTCGTTGAACTTTCCGCTAATGACGCTAGCAGTGTCGGTATTACTTCAATGGGAGTTCCCTTTTTTATAAAAGACTGCCGGATAACTTCCCGACCACCAGGGTAGTCTTTTGAAGAGGGTCCGTCAGCCTAAAATGTGATAAAACAATCTCGCTAAAAGGATGGAATTTTAAAGGCACGCCAGTCAATAACTCTTTAAACCGAGGGTAACAGAACTGAGAAGGCCAATCGGGCACTACTAAAATGCCAGTAGCCTTATCATGGACAATCTTCTCTAGAGCTTTCCCGATTATTTGGAACGGGGGGAAAGCACAGAAAAAATATGGTTGCCAGTCTACAGTAAAGGCATCGACACACATTGATTCCGGATCAGGGTGCCATGATATAAAATTGCGACATTTTCTATTTTGATATGTCGCGAATAAATCAATGTTAGGAAAACCAAAAAATATTTGTAATTTGCTGAAAAATTGTATTTTTTAATTCATATTCGCTTGACATATTCTTTATTCGCGATTCGGAGTCAGCTATAATATTGTTTGCCGAACTTATATATGATGCTTGTATGAAAATATTTTTGGATTCACACCAGTTCCAAATTTTGTTCGAGATTTTGTTTAGCCTGGTGTGTCGAATGCTTCCCATTTTATTAATAGTAGCAATTGCGGTGGTATTGTCGATTCTTATAAGAATATTTTTGTTAGTTATATTTTTAGAGAATGATTTTAAAGTATTAAATGCAGCGATTAGCTCTAGACAATTAATATGTAACTGTTTTTCTTGGAGATTCCAGAAACCATAAGTTTTTATATCTCCCCAATATGCCTCCCAGCCAGTGGTAGACGCATCCGAGTATATCTCCATATCAAATTTTTTACGCCCAATGAACAGTTCACTATTTAGGATATTATCTAACCACCATGTAAGTTCTCGTTTCAGTACATTAGATAGGCGCATATTTGCGGTATAGTTTCCATCTGGAAAGAGAGCTTTATGTTTTTCCCTCTCTAAACTTTTTAAATGAAGCCAACCATATTTAACAACGGGTTTAATGGACACTAATGGCCCAATTATTCTAGCAAAATCCCTGATTCGGCATGTGTTTGCGTTAGAAAATGAACGAATTATCTTTAAAATACTTCCTGCTTTCTTGGATGGTAACTTAATTGACATTTCGAAGCTATTTATTGTAAAACCTAGATGAGTTATCTCGTGCTAAGGTTTTAACTCACACTTGCCTAAATTTATAGTAAATTCTAACTTACGTAACAAATTCA
The DNA here is from genome assembly GCA_016904865.1 of Pissodes strobi. Taxonomy (NCBI): domain Eukaryota; kingdom Metazoa; phylum Arthropoda; class Insecta; order Coleoptera; family Curculionidae; genus Pissodes; species Pissodes strobi. Next base: position 65,436 of record MU186724.1, on the reverse strand, counting down.
ATGCAATTTTTGTGTGTTTTGTTGCTTCCCTTTTGGTTTTAGACATAAAAATAAAATCAACTAAGTAGGCTGAACATAACACCCCTTTTTTCCTTAAATATTCTAAGATTGGCTGGATGCTTTGGTGAAAATGTAAGGCCCGAGAATTAAGCCAAAAGGCAAGCAATTAAATTCATATAAAAAATTATTAAATTTAAAACGGAGATATTTCGTATATTTATTTCTTATTGAAAATGAAAAGTATGCCTCCTTAAGGTCAATACTTGTAAAATAACATGCTGGTGTAATAAGTTTCAGAACAGTCCGGTAATCTTCGAGTTTAAAATGTGGTGTTTTCAAAAAAGTGTTCAAATTTTTAAGATTCCGAATAAATCTGTGAGTACCGTCTGTCTTTTGGCGAAGAAAAAAGGGCCAAAGATATTCGTCTTTTTTATGTTTACATCTAGCTATGGCTCGTTTTTCAAGTATTTTTGCGATTGCTTGTTCATATTTGGGCATTTCTTATTTATTTATATTAATTTTAGGAGCTGAAACTCGTACAGGTTTACTATCAAAAGGAATTGATATGCCTTTAACCCACTTAAGAACATTTTTATTTTGTGTTATGATTTTCCAAGTATTTACCTTTGAGCAGACTCCTCCCGAACGCTGATAATTTAATTTCGGTATTGGTTGAATCTGGTCCCCGTCGTTGGAACTCTTTCCGGAACACTTGTTTGGTGTTGTCTCCGGGTGTCTTTTTCCTTGGCCTGTTCTGCGTCGGATTGTAGTTTAAATAAACCTCGTATCCCGCCGCTGATAACCTGAGAGACCTGGTTGGGGCTCCTTCACGAAGTAAGATTTTTTTAAACGTGGGTGCCACTTTTAATTCTCTGTTCGTTTTTGTCACCGCTTTGTCTGACTGAATCGATTCCTGTAGTTTTTGGCCAAACAAAAAATCACCGATCGGGCATTCGCCAACCACTTTTCGCTTTTCCTCTTTTAAAAAGGGTTTTAAAAGAAAACGTCGATGGTTTGACAGCTGGTGAAAATTGTCGCATAGTAGCTGCCCTATGTCAGCTAAGACTCGTCTTGTAACTCGCTCTTTTTAGCACTTGTGTTGTTGATGTTATGGCACCCGTAGCAGCTAATACACTCGCCATTTGAGTTTGTAGGTTTAACAAAAATTGATCCTGTTTTTTGAATCTCTGGTTAGGCAAATATCGATTTCCATATTTAATTTGGGAGGTGTTAAAGCGCAGTTTTTTGGAAGCGGATATTTCTTAATAAGCTCCCCTACCGTATTTTTATCAACTCCTTTCCTTATGTAACTTTCCCACCGAGAAACTACTTCTTGGTGGAAATCAGCTCCTTGTGTCGCTTCAGAAGTTGGGTCGGAGCCCAAAATGTCGAATGTGTTTTGTGGAACAGCAATTGTTTGTTCCTGCTTTTCAGTATCGCTTTGCCGTTCTTCTGTAACATTTTTCAATACAACCCCAAAAAATCAGCAAGGTATAGGATCCATCGCCAATAATTTGATTTCTTATGAAATGGCCTAAACATAAGCAAGATAGAAAATCCATTGGCTATGGTTTGATTTGGTACGTAATGGTAATGGCCCCAAAAAATAAGCAAGATTAAAATCAATTGCCTATAGTTCGACTGATTTAACATAGTCCAAAAAAATAGGCAAGATATACCATCAATCGCCTATATTTTAATTTCTTGTGTAATGGCTCATGCAATCAGCCAAAAAATTCCATTATTTTTCTATTTGAGTAAAAAACAAAAAATATATATACTTATATGGACAATAGTAGGTATTGTGTAGGACCTACCTTCAACTTCTTCTGGATCACTATTTCCACTTAACGCATTTTGAACTTCCTCCTGAATTTCGCTTAATGTTTCCATTATTAGGTCGTATTTCCCCCTTTTTTTAATCACTCTCGGTCGCAATACCGTATGGTCTTCCTCACTTTCCTAATCGGAACTTGATAAAATACGTTTGCGATTAATTTTTGGCATTTTTGCGGCAAAAATTCACTTTATACAAAACTATTTACAGGTCAACGAAAATTTAAATGTAACCGGTCCGCACAAAAAATGCAATGAAGGGTATAAAGTCTATTTAGAGATATACCGTTGACCGCAATTTGCATTTTAAGACATTTTACAATACCTTTTAAACTTTTTCTACCTGATGGTCAATAATTTGGGAGTATGAAATAAGGGTGTTAGGACCGGAATAATACATATTTTGCCATTTATTATGTGCATTTTATTCGAAAAGTATTTATATTATATTTTTATTGTAGATCTAGTTCAGTTTCGCTGTCACTATCCTCACATACATTTATAATTAGAGGTTCTATTATATCATGTGTATAAGTAATATATGTATTCTCAATTTTAATTATATGGTTAACAGAATTTTTTCAATTCTCGCTTGGTATTTCGGAAATAATTTTTTTCAATAATTCAATAACATTTGCACTAAGTGTTGGTGTAGTATTTAGAGCTCTTGTTCGTGTTTTTATTTGGTGCCACATGTGTTCTATCGGGTTATACAATAATATGGTGGTAGTCGTAAAACATTGTGACCACATTCTTTTGCCATGTTATCGCACACATATTCTTTTTTAAAGTTGAATGCTTTTAAAACTTCCAGCCAATCATTCTTTGTATAATAATCTTCGAAATAGATGGCGTTTTGTAACATAAATGTTTGTATTTGTGACTTGGTATTTGCACCGTTCGGTATTTTCTTCAGTTGTCGGCTGTGAAAACTTGCGTTGTCGTCAAAAAGTTCAGCATCTGTGTCTTGATGGTAGTCTAGGCTAGAATCTTTAATACTTTTGGCCTATAGCAATAAACAATTAGGAATCCATCCATTTTCCCATCCAGCAGGAATAATTGTTATTCTTTTTCATTTGTTTGAGGGAGCGTTAATTTTACAATTTGTAGTACAATCAACCCAACCTTTTTTAACAGTTTCATGACTGTCAAACCAAGTTTCATCTAAGTATACAATGGCTCTACTACTGGATCTGTATTTTTTGATGCTCTGCAAATATTCAAATCTTATTTTGCGTAATCTTTCGGACTCCATTATTGTTTGTCTTTTATTTATTACCTTATATTTAAAGCCCATCTCTTTCAAAGTATTATACAGAGTAGTGCGGCTACAGGTTATATTAGTTTCATCGGAGATCAAACGTAATTTTAAGGAATCCAATGTCGGTACTAACTTTTCCTTATACATGTCATAAACTTTTCTTCTCACAAGATCCTTGTCACTCTCGTCTAAACACTTTTTCACTCCCGTGTCTCTTCGAATTTTTCTTTTGAAGCCTTTTTGAATTATAATATCCTTTACCGTAGATAACGGAACTTTAGTCATGTCACTTGTTTTTTCACAGCACCACTTTTTTCAAGCCCAGATTTTATTAACGAATCGTAAACGTTTTTAATTATTGGTTTAGCATCATATGACAAATGATTTCTACGAAAAACACTTCCGGAAGTGGAAGGTTCCCACGGGCGCCACATTATGTGTTCAACTTTTAGGATTAATACTTAGTGTCAATACGAACCTATTAAAATATAAACAGCCCGAAGGATGACCAAGAACAAACTAATACATTTAAAAACATTTATTCTTTGTTCACCTTATTGTTGCCAGGTAAACATTTTAAGGTCGATCCTGCATATCAACATCCCCAATTATTGACCATCAGGTAGAAAAAGTTTAAAAGGTATTGTAAAATGTCTTAAAATGCAAATTGCGGTCAACGGTATAATAATAATAATAATTCAATCCTTTATTTAGGAATCCCCTAATACAATGAATTAATCTACATAAAAATAACATATAAAAAATAGTATACTCCTAATCTAGTTTTAGCTTAATTTTAATATATGAGTTTATCTATTTCAATAGGCATGCTTAATACTAATATATTTTTACTAAATAAATAAATACATTCATGATCTAATTTAAAATTAAATACCAAATGAAAGGAAAAATTACAAAATATATACCTTCCCAAATTAAAACTATAACAATGGTAGATAAAACAAAAAAAAAAGGCAGCAAAGCAAGAGAAGAAAAAAAAAGAAAGTTAGCGGTGCAAGAGGAGCACTGATGAAGTAGGTGGGTGGGTGTCATTGCTGTAAGAAATTTTTTAACTCTCTCTTAAATATAGTGATGGAGGTTAAGTTCTTTATTTCTGAAGGTAGGTTATTGTAGTCGTCAAGACCCTTAAAAAACAATGAGTTCATTGCCCTTCTGGAGTTGGTTCTTCTAATATAGAAATTGTTCCTGCCTCGAGTGGTGTAACCATGTACTTCCCTAATATAAGATATATATGTATTGAGATATGCTGGCAACAAGTTATTTATTATTTTATAAATGAAAACCATGGTAAAAAATTCGATTCTTGTGGCAACTGGTAGCCACTCAAGACAGGCTAACATATTTCTTATCGGCTTGTAGCGACTGCACGATAGTACAATGCGCATTGCCCTGTTTTGCAATATTTGTAGACCAGATTTAGAGTTACCATCCAAGAGAAACAACAAACTAGAACAGTATTCAAAATGAGGCTTTATAATTGTGTTATATATGGTTACCCGAGAGTTTACAGATAAATTAACTGCTATTCTAGAGAAAAAAAACAATGAATATCTCTGAAAAGACTTTATTCGAGAGCAGGCAGGCAAGGCACGACGAATGTTTACGTTTTTTTTGTTTTTTTTATATCTTTGAAATTTTGTGACCGGTTGGCATGAATCATGCATACTACAATGTGTAATAATCCTGAAGGACGACAGCGACGAATAATATTTATTTTCAAGTTCGAGTGGGACAAATTTAGCATCATTTAATTGAACATATTTCTTGATAAAATTAGAGTAGTTGGTTTTTAATTGCACATCTTTACCAAGGCGTCTTTCCAGACTAAGGAATCGTTTCTTTGCAATGGCAATTGAATCACTTGCGGTGCTCAATAGGAGATTTAAATAGTAAATCAAGTTGGAAACTACCGTTTTTCAAGATCTTGGTAGTATCAACAATGACTTATTCGGTCAGTTGCTCGTCGGGGGTTATAGTTTTCATATGTGGAATGTCCTCTATATCCCAAAATTTAGATGGACAGTATTAAGATTGGAACATTGGACAATAACGACACAAAATTGGTTGATTGTGAAAGGACACCGTGATTTACTTGCGACCCACTAATATTCTGATGTGGAATGCTGCCCGTGATTACCCAACCTAACACAGTGTTTGGCAAGTACGGCAGGTTTTTCCCTAGCTTGATGAGGTCTTGACGTAATAAGTCATAATACACCTCAGTCCCGATAAGAATATCTATATCGGAGGGAATAAAATATGTGGGATCAGCTAAAACAAGATGGTCTGGAATTTTAATTAGACTAGGATTGATCTTAATCTGAGAAAGCTGACTTGTAATTTTATCGAAGATAGCGCAAGAAACCAAACATTTTTGCCCTCTTCAATTTTAGAATTAATAAACCCCCCCCTACAGTGTAGGGTACCAAGACAGTTCATGGAATATTGCATACTTGTTTATTTAAAATATCAACCGTTTCCTTTGATATAGTAGCACCTTGGGATATCCCAGAAATATGGAGGGTACGTTCATAGGGAGTATAACATAATTTATTCACTAAGTGAGTAGTAATTAAGGAGTTTTGAACCCCGATGCTTTACAAATCAGCTGACGTGTACTAAATACCGAAAAAGATCTATATGCAAATTATACAGGATTATTCGCAATTGCCTCACAAAATTCAAAATATTCACATCTCTCCCAAATATGCAGAAGTCATTTTTTTATCGGTTTGATGATAGCACAGTCATTGACCCCATACCTCGAGACGTTTTCGAGATTTTTCATTTATCGATAGCGTTTAAAAGAATTGCTCAAATATCTTGACAATCGGTATACCGGAAAGTTTGTCTTAATTTGCATTTTGTAGCATTCCTATTTAAGTTACTTTTTAAATTCTCTGATAAAAACGAGTATACTTTTGAAAGCACTTACATGTTTTAATATACAGAATACCCAAAAAACTGTAATTGATTCGAAATCGCTTAGGTCGTTAAAAAAAAAATCTGTATATTTCTGGAGTTGCTGGGGTTTACCATCATGAGGTCTTCCGTATTTTTGTATTACCTCACGTAATAAACGTCGAGGTTCGTCGTTTTCATGAAGTTGATGCGTCAGCTTCTTTTGTTTTTTTTTATTTTATATTCTCATACTAAGATAATATGTTTACATTTTTGTTATCAAATTTAACTGTTGTTACCTATATACAGGGAGGAATTTTTTAAATTTACTTGTAAAATGATTTATTTGAAAATAAGCTCTATTAAAGGCCATACATCATATGAACTTGTTTATTACAATAAAACAAAAAATAAAACTGAAACACATTTTAAAGTTACCTGAAAGTACCTAAAAAAAATTAAGCAGTATCATCATATTATACTGAAAAAGAACCTACCTAATAAAATTTGTGTAATGAACAATTGCAAATAAGTTTTAATACTTTGTGGGTCCACCCCTATTTCGGAAAACATCACGACAGCGTCTCGGCATACTTAAAACTAAGTTATTTATAAAATTTTGGGGAACTAAATCCATTCCTCATGTATTGCCTGTACTAAATTTTGAATATTCTCAAACCCTTCCTCCCTGCATCGTAACGCAAGTTTTAATTTTGACCAGACTATGGGATTACAGTCTGGAGACTTAGCTGGCCATACCATACGGTTAATCCCGTTGGCGTTCAAAACTTCGTTGACAATTTCTGTCCGATGCGGCCTTGCATTGTCGTCAACCAGTATAAAATCATGTCCGAAGTTTTGCGCAAAGGGAATACCTATTGGAATAATACACCGATCCCTATACGAAACTGCTGTTATTGTCTCGTTAGTAACATAGAGCTCCGTTTTTCCATTATACATAATGCCTGCAAATACTGTTACTCCCTCTCCTCCGAACGACTCTTGAGCTGCCATATTTTCCTCTAAGTAACTCTCGTTCCACTCCCTCCAAACCAAAATTCTACCATCGCGTCGGAATGGTACAAATTAATTCTTGTTTCATCGACGAACATGCATCGCCGCCATTAATTTATTTCCCAATTTAAATGATCTTTTGCCCATATTCGGCGAGCAGCCCGGTGTCTGGGCCTTAATAATTGACATTTTGCTCTACGTCTCGGTCTATAAACAAAAATTTATAATAATTTTTAGCCATTTAGACAAACTTTTAGAGATACTCAATTTGGTGATCTTTTCCCAAAGTGTTTAGCAATAATAATTATTAAAAACTGGAAATACCTTAACTGTTTTCTTGAAGCCTTCTTCTTATCGTCAAATTTGACACTTGGGCGCCTGTGGCGGCATGGAGTGCATTTCTAATCCTTGAAGAGTTGTGAGTTCTAAAGCGACGGGCCCTTAAAACCACATAATGCACTTATCGTCGCGTTAATTTTCTGGGTCTTCCTCCTCCAGGACGGTAATTTGGAGCGCCATGCTCTCTGTACCTTTGAATAGCCCTAGAAATGGTATGGCGACTCTCGGAATAAAGTTGTCCCACTTCTTCTTGACTTCTGCCACCAAGAACTAAGCGAATTGCGTTTTGTAATTCTCGTTCACTTAATTTCGGCATTTTGTTGTCAATTACTGTCAGTTTGATTTTACGTTGTAACATTTTGACGATGTTGTCATAGTTTTTGCCTGGTTACAATGATACACTGCATTAGTTTCCATTGAAACGCCGATCACTTTTTATGAAATGAAAAACATGATTTACTCTGTACATTATAATAGCCTAATTTTGAGAAAAAATAACTTACTTATGAGATGGCCCTAATGTTATTTAAATATTAAATAAAAAACAAAAGAAGCTTCAAATTAAGGCAAATTTTCCAATATACCGATTTTCAAAATATTTAAGCGATTCTTTTAAATGCTATCGATAAATGAAAAATCTCGAAAACGTCCCGAAGTAAGGGGTCAATGACTACTGTGCTATCAACAAACCGATAAAAAAATGACTTCTGCATGTTTGGGAGAGATGTGAATATTTTGAATTTTGTGAGGCAATTGCGAATAACCCTGTATAATTTGTATATGGATCTTTTTAGATATTTAGTACAAGTCAGCTGATTTGTAAAGCATTGGGCTTTATTATTTCGCAAACCGCATTTAATTCCATCAATTATTAGTTAAGATATTGATTGTTAAAATGGGACCACGAATTTTGAATGTTCGAAAGTTATGAACGGCAGTTTATTTTAGAAGTTTTGAATGTTTAAAGTTTGTATTACAATAAAGGATGCCTTTTAGAATACACAGAACATCCTTGAGATTGGAAATCAGTAGTGGAATGTTTGGTACCCAGACAATTGGTACACAGTTGTTTTGAGTGGAGGAACTGTATTTTTTCAGAGTGTGGCAGATTTTTGAATTTTTAGTACTAGTAAATTCGATGACCATTTTCTGAGCAAAATAAGCATAATTTATTTACAATTGACGGATTAGTTTGAGGTGATGTTGCCGGCGGGACGTCGCTAGATAAATAATAGCATTTCAGTTGTGTCCTTGACGTGTTGAGTGGAGGACCTAACGGTCTAAGGTTAACCTTTTGGGGACATGTTTCTGGAGGACATAAATTTTCCAATAACATGCAGCGTTTTTCCAAAAACTTCAAGAATTTATCGAGTGTGGATTATTTGTTAAGGTTTCGTTCCGATTCAAATTCCTGTCGAGTGCCGAAATCTAACTTTCTTTCTGAAGTGTTTAATAAGAGAAAATCGCAGTACTCGACAGAGCACTTGAGATTTTTTAAAGAATCTAGATTTCCCTTGCAACTAGTGATAAAATCTCTAAGCGAAGTCGAAGTGCACTTTGTTAGGTTTGGGCGCTGGCAGGAACGTCAAACTGGTGAGAGGAGTTTGATTACGGGGAGTGACGCCCCCGCCATTCCGAGTTGCCATGG
>MU186724.1:8123-56406 GCA_016904865.1 Pissodes strobi | reverse complement strand
AGTTTGATTACGGGGAGTGACGCCCCCGCCATTCCGAGTTGCCATGGGATATGGCCCATCAAATCCCATCGTCCTCCCCCAGGCTGGAGAACACCAAAGTACTAAGTCTGGAGCTGAGCAATGACAGTTTGTGACAAGAGGGGCTGCATTGTATTGGCTGGCAGGAACGTCAGACTGGTGAGAGGAGTTTGATTACGGGGAGCGACGCCCCCGCCATTCTGAGTTGCCATGGGATATGGCCCATCAAATCCCATCGTCCTCCTCCAGGCTGGAGAACACCAAAGTACAAAGTCTGGAGCTGATCACTGGGGAGTGATCCAACAAACCCCATTTTTACCCCTGTCAGACTAGGGACCGCCAAATGAATGAGTCTGAGGCCGATGCTTCCAGTGGAAGCGGCCCTAGGTGGTAGATGCATAAGCCTACTCGCATCGGCCGGTGAAAGACCACCTCACCAGAATTGGGAAGCGCTAAGTGGTTTTCCCAAATCACGTTCCGCTTCCGCGCTGGTGGTCCCGGGTTCCACAGTAGGAATATATGGACATGATGGTGCTTCCAGGATCAAAATATTCCGGAAGTAAACTTCCCGGCCATTCGGATCTCCGGGCGCTGGGTGGCCCTGGGAGCCCTTCATTCCGCATTTCACAGACAGCAAAGATACCGAACCAATTTAGAATAGATTTCTGCAACATAAGAGGCCTAAATACAAACATAAATTCGGTACACCAACATCTACAAGCAAATAGACCACACATATTAGCCCTTACAGAAACACAAGTATGTTCTACAACAACAACAGTGAACTACCTCTATCCTATAGAGCCAAACCAAAGGAACGAGAAAGAGGTTTTTTTTTTGGAAATTTTTCCTCTGCTATCATCCTTTACAATCTATGCACTCAGAACAAGACCACACATATCTCAACCAATTTGGCAACATAAAAATTAAACAGGCTGGAAGGGTAAGATACCCAGGGAAGCATATTGCAGCGTTGTTTAACAGCACAGTATAGGCATATTAGGTAGGCCAGTAGGGCCCTAGGCTAGTGTTAGGAGTGCGTCCCTCGTAAACGAGCTAGTTGTAGCACGTAAAGGAACGCGCATAGCACAACATGCGATCTATTTATGTACTAACATGCCTCTGTAATGTCAATATTGTAATAAAGGTTTCGTATTCGTATTCCGAACCAATTTAGAATAGATTTCTGCAACATAAGAGGCCTATCGATGGACACATTCGGTACACCAACATCTACAAGCAAATAGACCACACATATTAGCCCTTACAGAAACACAAGTATGTTCTACAACAACAACAGTGAACTACCTCTATCCTGGTTACGACTTACATACCCGATTTAGATATAAGTTCGGAATATGCCTTTTTGTCCGAAGCGACCTTTCATGTCACCGCGAGGAAACACTCGAACCGAACAACCTTGACGTCATGTGGCTCAAGTTCACCGCCAAGGGATTAACCAAGTTTATATGTTGTCTCTATCGCCCTCCGAGCGATAGAGCCTACCAAAGCTTTTTCTCAACACTAGCTACCACTTTTGACTCAATACAGGTCGATCACCCCAGTTCAGAAATAATCGTTCTAGGAGACTTCAATGCCCACAACACCAACTGGCTCAAACATCACAACAAGACCGACAACGAAGGTAGAGAGGCTGAAGCATTTGCCATCAGCTGCGGGCTTACTCAACTTGTAGACGAACCAACTCGAATCTCAGAGAGGGTCGAATTCGCCGCCCTCCTGGATCTTTTTCTGACCACCAATCCTGACCAGTACAAGATTACAGTTGGTCCGCCATTAGGTACCTCCGACCACAAACTTAATACAACGGTTTGTGAATTGCCACCCATACAGAAGGATCCACCATTGCCTCGCAAAATCTGGCATTACAATTCTGCAAACTGGAACGATCTAAGGCAGTTCTACCTAGATTTTCCTTGGCTCGACGTCTGCTTTGCCACTGACGACCCGTCGGACTGCTGCGAAGAGATCATGCAAGTAATCTCCTCAGGAATGGAAGCATACATCCCAAATTCCATCAAGTTACCATCAAAAGGAAAGCCCTGGTTCGACAAAAGATGCGAAAGAGCTGTAGGAAGGAAACAGCAAGCCTATAAGTACTGGCAGCAAAATCAGACCGCTGAAAATCGCAATTATTTTATCGAAGCCAGAAACGAGTGCAAGCGTGTGATCGACGAAACTAAGGACAAACACAATCAAAGGATCAGGAATAAACTTTTGCAATGCCCCAGTGGTTCCAGGAATTTCTGGTCGGTAGCAAAGGCAGTAAGTAACAACTTTACAAAAACGTCTCTCCCACCTTTGACGGACGAACGTGGCATCACGGCGGCTACAGCCAAGGAAAAAGCAAACATGCTCGCCAAAATGTTTTCATCGCACTCTACCTTAGACGTGCCCCAAGGCAGGACTCTCCCCACTATACCGAACATCAACACTACCATGGCAGAAGTCAAGTTTTCTCACCGTGATATTCGCAAAATCCTTAAAGAACTAGATACGGAAAAGGCATCGGGACCGGACGGAATACCTGCCATCGTGCTAAAGAACTGCGCCAACGAACTAACACCCGTTTTTTCCAGGCTTTTTTCTCTTTCTTACAGAAAAGGGATTTACCCCTCCTCTTGGAAAGTCGCTCGAGTGCAACCTGTTCCAAAAAAAGGCAAGAAAACCACGCCCTCAAACTATCGCCCAATTGCCTTGCTTCCAATAATCTCCAAAGTCATGGAACGTGTAGTCAACCAGCAACTACTCAAGTACCTCGAGAGCAACAGAATAATCAGCGATAATCAATACGGCTTTCGCAAAGAGAGATCGACAGGGGATATATTGGCCTATGTCACTCATATATGGAGTAGGGCAATTGAAAACTACGGAGAGTCTCGAGCGATTGCGTTGGATATTTCAAAGGCATTCGACAGAGTTTGGCATGACGGACTGCTCAACAAACTGCCGTCCTTGGGACTGCCCGCCTCTCTCTGCAGCTGGCTGGCCAGTTTCCTTAAGAACCGATCCCTACACGTTGCAGTCGATGGACACATCTCGGACACATTCACCATCAACGCGGGCGTGCCTCAGGGCGCAATACTTTCACCAACTCTGTTCCTCATCTATATTAATGACCTGCTGATCGAAGCGAATAATCCTGTTTACAGTTTTGCAGATGACAGTACCCTTGTCTCCCACTTTAGATCAGAAAAACCCTTACCAGCGACTGAGACTCATCACCGCAGACAGGAGCAGATTACAGCAATTAATCAAGACCTGGAGAAAGTTCAAACTTGGGGCGACAGAAATTTGGTCCAGTTCAATGCAGCAAAGACCCAAGCAGCAACGTTTGCTAAGAGGGCCAATACAGCGGGCCCTGACATCATTATGGCAGTATCGACCATTCCTTCATCCTCGTCAATCGTGCTGCTGGGTGTCTCGGTCAACAGCAATATGTCATGGCATGACCATGTTGCTAACATCGCAAAATCAGCCTCCCAGAAGCTTGGTGCGCTATTTCGCAACAAAAAACTCTATACACCGCAGCAGTTGCTCTTGCTGTACAAAGCGCAAATAAGACCGTGCTTAGAATATTGCTCACATATCTGGGGTGCCGCACCAAAGCATACCCTAAAGCTGCTGGATTCCATTCAGAAGAGGGCTGTGCGTCTCGTCGGCGATCCGGAGTTGACCCGGAATCTGGATAGTCTGGAACATCGCAGACATGTGGCCGAGATGTCTCTGTTTTACAGATACTTTCACGGCAGATGTTCCCAGGATTTGGCCCGCATAATCCCGCCCCTGGCAACTCCTGTCAGACAGTCCCGACAGACGGCAGGAGCGCACCAGTTCGTCGTACAACTAGAAACACCTAGAACGTCGCTTTACCAGAACTCCTTTGTCTGGCGCACTGCATCACTGTGGAACTCACTTCCAGGACATCTGTTTCCCACTAATTACGACCTACAAATATTCAAGAACCGTGTCAACCAACATCTTCGCACACACACCGCTCGTCGAGCGCCATAGGATCTCCCTTTAGTGTGTGTGCCACTGCCATAAAAAAAAAAAACAAAAAGAATCAATTAGCGAATTTATAAGGAAGTTAATGATCGCAAATTGGTTTTCATTTCTTTATACAAGAATATCCACAGCACATGAAAATTATCATGAGTTAGATATAAAGATTCAGTTAGCTTGAGCGGCTCTCTATTTAGAAATGTTTTAACCCTTTGCCGCCGACTTTTGCATAATTAAATATTAATATATCTTGTGTGTTCATTTAAGCATATATGTCATGTACACTTAAAAATTTCACCTTGGGAATTTTTGACCATTTCTAAATTGAATTTTGAGTATGGGACACATATGTCCTTTCAGCGCTTTTTAGTTGGACATATTTGTCCCATTAGGCATAAGCAATAAAACACCCCATTTTAGAAAAAAAAAATTTACTTAAATATTTTTTTACATTCTTAAGTATGAAAATTTGCAAAGCAAGCTTTACATAAGGGAAGATCACATATGGTGCACTTCCTTTTTGCGCATCTAAAACATCTTCGACGTGTGAGTCCTTGTACGGGTAGATGATCCCCTACATTATATAAATGCCTCGATGAGATTGGCGGTCTTCCTGTCGATCGCTTCCTCACTACTTTTGCTCTTTCTCTTCCTTTTCCTATCAGTTCTAATAAAAACCCCTTTAAAGGATCCTCTAGTTTCTTCGTTGTCTTTTTTTATTTTGCCACAAGTGAAATTGTTTTAACTCAAGTAGCTCTAAATTTTTTCTAGAGTTATTTACAAGTTCTGTCAGTTCCTGAAAATCGTAAACATTTCTGTTCCTTAGTATTTTTTGTTCGATATTTCAATGAATGCCATCGGCACTCATGTGGCTATGACCCTTTGTAAGATATCTTATAACGATTTCGTGTGATCCGGCAGAACGATTAACCTCAGTAACCAGGTAGGTATATAGAATCCAATTTTTATTCTAGGCTGTACAGTTATCATCCCAGAATACGAATTGAGAGGCATCTCTTTATTTTCTTATTACCTCTAATAAAGCATCAACAATAGCCTCAGCTTCAAGTCCGCCTAAAGCTTCGTGCCATAGCACACAGGAGCTTTTATTTTTAGGATCTTTATTTAAAGTAGCAAACGTGAGGTTAAAGGCAACAAGTCGGCCAGTAAAAATCGCACTTTTACTTTGGGGCATAATTGACAAAATAATTACTTTTTGTAAATCCATAGAATATATACGTTTTGTGAAACTTGCTGTTTCTTCACAGTTTTTTTTTATATTCTAGATTTGCCTTTTCAACTTTACTACGGTGGACATTTAACTGATCATGAATATTATCATTTGCATTATTTTCCAACATATTCTTTAACATTTTGCATTCCTCGCAGATGTCTGGTTTGGGCTGACAAAGTGAAATATTAATTTCTTTTAAAACTTGTCTATATACTTCAATTTTACAAACACATGGATGTTTTGATACAAAGGCTTCATACATTTTCTTATATGTCAGTTCTTTTGGGAAATACCTAACATTAGGAGCATTTTTTCTTCGATAGTGACTCACGGAAGGCTTATATGACTCAATATAATTTTTTATGATATCTCGATTTGATTGCCTATGGCAGCCACCTCTACGTTCCTTCACCTGATCTCCACAAGGTCCTTGTTTAACTACTGCAATTAATTCTGTCATAACTGAATCGTTAGTATACCCCAAAGTGTTCAAGAAAGGACATCTGCATACCTCTATGTCTGTAGAATCTTCTAGTGGTAAAGTATATCGCCATGACTCGCACCTTTTACGTTTTGCTGACTGGGATCTGCGTTTAACAGGAACAAGTTTTACATGTTTATGCAACCATTTACGTCTATTTGTGTACTCTAAGTTCCAGTACTCCATCCAGATGTTCTTCCGATGATCTTCTGCTAAGTTTTTGCACATCCTGCCACACTTCCCTTGACAAACGACTCTCATAGGATGTTTTTCTTCGTCCCTTTCGTTTTTTTATTTTCCCTTTAGCCTTTTTTTATTTTTATTTTTTTCCGCAGAGTATTCCACTTCAACCTAAAAATAATACAGTACAAATAATATAAAATAAACAAGTAAATAAATTTATTTCATTTAAAAATAAGCAGCAGCTTCCTCCAAAATGGCACAGGGCGTTTTAGATGTAACATTTTTTTGTCTGGTCGCATCCTAAGAAAATATTTAATTTAATTTTATGGATTGTATACACCTTTTAAAGTCCCAAACCATAATATAAATAATAAAACTCTTCTCGGATAGCGCTTAATTTTTTAATAAAAGAGTAGGCTATAAACTTACCACTAAAGCAACTGCTACTTCTTTAGCTTTCAGAATATCATAGGATGATTTTTTGACAGACTTAACGTTTTTATTCTTTTTGTTCACATCCTAAAAATTGTTTAAATTGATTATGTAGGTTAGTACATCTTTGAAACAATGAAATCATAAGATAAATAAAGTAATAAAGTAAACAAAAAAAAGATCCTTAGTTTTTCCTCGGAATCTGTAGCAACAACTTCATTATGTGAAAATAAAAAAAAATCTCTTTTAGAACTGACCCCTGAATTGGCTCTTCCGTACAGGTATTTAATATTTTTCTCTTCTTTGCTTTAACTTTAGTTTCGTCATTACTTTTGCTATCGCTGGATAATTCTGATGTGGGGCAGTAATCCTTATCTTGGTCGCTGTCATCGACCGGGCTTTCTATCCGATTAAATTTGGAATATTCAATTTCTCCTGACAAATAATCGTTTGAACAGTAAAAAGCTTTCAATCTTTTTAAGTATGATTCTTTTTGATTTTCACTTTTATAATTGGATAAAAAAATGAAGATGTTTCAAAATTTACGTTTGGAAAAAGCGTCTCGCTTTGGCTATTAGATTCGAAGTAACTGAAAAACGCAGAGTGTTTGCTTGGTAGAGCTTATGGTAACTACTTAGCAGTTACATGGTTTTGATATAGGTTTTGTTAGTTACTGTGTTTTGTAATGGGAGAAGACTCGATAAACTGTCAGTTACTGTGTTTTGCCTATACCGTATTCTCCTTATTTATGGACCAATTTTAGTTTTAAAAATACCGAAAGGTAGAGCAAAACCCCGTAACTCCAAATTATTGGAAAACTTGTTTTTGGCAAAAATGTCAGTTACTGTGTTTTGTAATAGAACAGCCGATATGTATAAGTAATTTTCCTAAAACAGGTACCTAAAAATTATTAAATTACTTCTTTTTAGATGCAAGCTGTGTGTGACCATAGCAAGAAAATAATAATTTTCTTTGTTGGCTTTCCTGGATCTGGAACACGACGCAGAAGACCTGCCTAACAAATGTGATGATTATTTTATATTAGGAGATAGTACTTATAGCTTCTCACGCCATTTATTCACACCTTTTGAAGATGACGGACGTCTGGGTCGTCGCCCACGGGTTTTCAACCAAAGCTTATCGAGTTGTCGATACATAAAGCAGAAGCTCCGTCAACTCTACCACTACAGTTGAGAAGTATGAATGATATTGTTAATTTTATTAGGGCATGTTGTGTACTACACAATATGTCAATAGATGACCAGTTCAATGTCGATGTAGAGCAAGAAGAAATTAACCGTATGCCTTAAAGGGTTTATCCTGAAATAAATGAGGCAGATCTTGAATGAGATGCTGCAGACGGAATCGCTTTTCGAAATCACTTACCTCAAACATTAAACTTGTAATTTTTTATTTATAATTTCTTTAAAAAAAAAAAAATATTTTTTTTAATGTTAGAACTACAATGCAATATCAAAACCAACGAAAATCCAACTAAACATCAGGTAAGTATTCCGTACTACCATATACATTCAAATTTCAAAAATTTAAATTAGGTTAGCTTCAAAAACTCTATAACTTGAAAAACCGAAACATTAAAAAATTAAAAATTAAGGAAAATTACAAACAATTTGCATAAAATGATTATATTTGTGGGCTGATGAATATTTTTGCTAAATATTCATTAAAAATATGATTTCTTTCCTCCACTGTAAATCATTAGTCCTTCTACGTTCAAGCAGTTTTTGTTTTTCTATTTCCAAGCGTTCTTCAATTTTTTTAGTTGCTCTTCATGCTATTTTCGCCTGTTCACTCGAATCTTATCCAACACATCATTCCTTGATAATAGTTTTCTTCTTTGTTTGCGCCTGTACTAATTTATCATTTCTAGAATACATAGATGTTGTTTCTTGTAAAGCAACGTCTTCACTTGATGGTCCAGCATCAGTATCTAGTATCCTCCTAGGAATTTTGACAACATTGTCTTCGCTTAATAAAACTTCTGGATTATTTTTGCCAGATACATTTTCCATGTCTTCTAAAAATTCAAATGTTTTTGGTGATCTCGTTTTATTGATGTTATCAATGACATTTTTGTAAGCCCTTAAAAGGGTTCTCCACTTATTTTCAATTTGCGCTGGGGTCAATGCTAAATAAATGAAATTATTTATTTAAAATTTCAGCCAATGTTTCCCATAGCTTCTTTTGGCGTTTAATTGAAACACCAAGCTGCGTATGATACTCCCTGTAAAGCACAATTAGTCGTTTGGTAATATTTGCTGACCACGAAGTATATTCGCTCTCATTCTGCAGATTGTTATAATTGACCGCAGGATGCAGTTCCCCATGTGGTTGAATAATAATGAATAATAATGAATTCTTGGACTTCCGAATTTGAAAAGGAAATAAATATTATTAAAACTTTGCTATGAAAGCAATAACAATTTATATTTCACTGTACCAAATCTATTTTAAAATGTCTCAATTCCTATTAAAAATTATATAAACTTACAATTTAGAACGTTCTCCATTTTTTGCAATAACTATTTTGAGTTAAAAAACATAATAGTGTTACGTTTTTCCCGTGGGTTCTGAACGAAATTACAACTTTTACTATTTTAAAATAATACTCTCTTTATTCTTTATCACTCTATACAATTAAACACACTAAACTACTCATAACTTTACGACTATTAGATCTTTACAATTTAGAACTCAGTGGTTAACTAACTCTAACTCCGCTATTTATATACAATCTAAAATCTACCGCGAATACTCCGGGAGAAGCGAGGCCTCTGTATTATTCTAGACCAGGGCTGCATGAATCGGGAGAATTCCATCACAGTTCCTGAATCTTCGCGGTCGGCGATGACTCATACGTAGACGCGACAAGGCTAGTTCTATAGGGTAGCACAAAAACATTCGGATGGTTGCTAGTCGTGATAATAGAAAATATTAAATAACATCAGACCATAATCAAATCTAACCTAAATAATTTAATTTTGGAAATTATCGGCAGTGTCTACAGTTCTACAGCATAATCATCATAAAAATTTTAATGGCGTAATAGTATACATTCCTTTTTTTTTGTTCCAGCAGAAATCGCCAACAACATTTTATGAAAAGTTTGCAACTAATTTCTGTCAAACTACGAATCTTGCTAACATGTTTCTAACATTTTCCTGAAACAAACCTAAAAGTTCAAGTATCTTAGAATATTTGTAACCAAATGAAATTAATCCCAGTCTCGGTCAATTTAGATTCAGTTTGAAACTCTAAAATCTAAGCTATGCGGGTTGCATTCTAATCTAAAGCTTGATAAAATATTAACTGTCAACGTTCAAACTCCTAACTAATTAATCTGCGAGGCTTATTTCTTTCAAATATATCTTAAATAAACCCTGTATATTAATGCTTACATTTCAAAAGCATGAAAAAAAGAAAAGTCAGTATCAAAGAATTAAATACATCAATTATTTTTATTTTTAATTTTTTATAGTAATAATAATAATATATCTTCTTCTTCTTATGCAGGGGCAACAGGGAAGATGATTGACTGAAAAAGAAATAAAACATATTGACAATACTTGAATATTTTGAAAGTGGCGAAAATAATGCGGAAAATAGTGAACTTCTATAAGTAACTAAAAATTAAGCGGTGTTTACTTTTTGAAATCGATAAGTCAGTGTGAAGCAGGGTTTCCTGCAATCTCAGAGAGAGCCATATCTAGATGAATCTAGTCCAAATTATCTGCTTGCTAGAAAGCAAAGTTGAAGGAAAAATATATGGGGAGTTTAAAATGTTGACATTCTGAAAATACATAGTTAATGAACACAGATTTTACTGCACCAGGATATGAACCCAGGGTACTGCGATCCAAGAAACCAGTGAAGTATGGTAAAACAGGGTTATATAAAAATTATGGTTCGAAAAAGGAAAATAATACTCACAATTAAGATGCCTGTTTCTCCCACTATTCGTCCCTCATAACCAAGGCCATGCATTTGCCCCTCAATGAAAGGAGGCGGGTCCCCTGCGAATATAGCTAAGGTAAATATTACAAGGTCTGCCTGGAATAATCGGAGGAATTTAGGTAAATAATAATAAGAAGAAGAAGAAGATTTAGGGAAAAGTAGTAAAAGATTGATCGCTTCGTTATAAATACCAATGGAAACTTACTTCTATGTTTGCCAAATTCGCTCCATCGACCACTATCTCCCTTGCTATGGCTCTTAACAAGGAGATCTAAATAAAAGAATAAGTTTCTAATTTCTTTTTCTCAGGTTGGTTGGCGGCGTTTACCAAAATCTTTATTTTCCCAGCTTGGCCAGCTCGTGTCTGGCACAAAAAAAAATAAATGGGACCTTAAATTTTTCTTATGGAGATTTGCATGTAAAGATCGTTCCGTCGGCCAACAGTTTTAGTAAACTGATAATGTTGGGCCGACGAATCGGACGGTAGCAATATTTTATAAATAATTGAAATGTATAATAATTTTAGATTACAAAACATATAAATAACTCATTTTGAAACATTTATACAGTACTCTCTTGCTAATCCGCCACTTCTAAATTTGGCAACATGTCAGATTACTGGATACGGCGGATTACTGGACAAATATAAATTTATTAATCTATCCATAAAATCGTGACTTACATCATGTATAAAACTACCTATGAGTAACTACCACAAATTAAAGCAAATAAAATGATATTTGATACGGATTTACATTTTATTCATACGTATATTGCATATACATATACTATTTTACTGTACGTATACATAGTACATAATATCTATTATATGTAAGTACATATAGCTAAAAAATACATATGTGTGTAAACTTATGTTTAAGAAAATAATATTCATCAGTTACAAGTTTTGTTGCTTAAGAAAGTGTCCAGTGTTGTTTGTTTTTTTCCATTATAAATTTTGAACGTCATATCTTCTCTGAGTTTTCGTAGGGTGGATATTGTGGTACTAGATTGGCTATTTTCTTCTGCCCATTTAATGGTGAGATCGATTCCCTTCAAAGCATCCTCTGATTTGAGAGTGCTGGTCTCGATGTATTGAATGTCACTTTCATCATCTGATACATTTTCAGCAGCGGCATTCGCCTCTATTAATTCTTCATCGGTTAGTTTGGGTTCGTAGATTTCAGGATCCTCTTCAAACAATTCTTCAATTGCATGTTGTGTGAATTCCGGGTTTTCACTTGCTGCCGTTTGAATCAACTCACTTAAGGGGCATAAGTCTTCTGGTTCCCAGTTATCTTAATTTTGGTTAATAGTAGGCCAGAGTTTCTTCCACGACGATTTTATGACTTTTCCTGGTACGTTATTCCAGACTTCAGAAATGTTTAAAACCATTTCTTTTAAGTTTATTTCCTTCATTGTTTTTGTTATATCTCCTCCTCTACTTATTGCCGGAATTAAGATTTTCTTTTTATAGTTAACCTTTATGGTCTGGATTACATTTTGGTCCATTGGTTGCAGTAACGGCGTACAAGTGGGTGGCATAAAAATTGTTTCAATTAAACCATCTTCTGATGCCAAGACGTCGTTTGGTCCATGACCAGGAGCATTGTCCAGCACAAGAAGTGCTTTTTGAGGTAAATTTATGCTTTGTTGAAAACGCTTCACTTCGGGAACAAAATCATGATGAAACCAGTCGCGAAAAAGATCTTTTGTGACCCAAGCTCGGTTTTGATTTTTGTAAATAACTGGAAGACGACGCATATTTTTAAATGCTCTAGGATTTTTGGACTTCCCAATTATCAACAACTTAAGCTTATGTGTGCCCGTCACGTTGGCACATGGCATAAAAGTTATTCGTTCCTTTGTAACTTTTCTTCCAGGAGCACTGCTTTCCCCTCTATGAACATAGGTTTTCCGCGGATGAAGTTTCCAGACCAACCCACTTTCGTCGGCATTGTAGACCTGTTCAGCAGTTAATCCTAGCTCTTCGACTTTCAATTTAAAGGATTCCGCAAATGGTGCAACCGCAACTTCATTACTAGAAAGTCTTTCCCTACACATAGTTAGGATGTGGATGCCAAATCTAGCCTTAAACTTACTAAGCCAACCTTCGCTAGCTTTAAAATCAGTTTTTTTATAAATTTTTGCATAAAATTCAAGTGCTTTTGACGTAAAATATCAGCAGTTATTGGGGTATGTCGTCGACGTTCTTGTAAAAACCATGAAAAAAGTGTTTCCTCTAGAACTGGATATTCACCTGTTCTCATGATTCGGCGAGATCCTAGGTCAGAATCAGCACTCCGAACATAGTTTTCCAAGTTATCTCTATTTTTCCTTAGATCGTACACCGTGGAGCGACCCACGTTGAATTATTTGGCGATCTCGGTAAATGAAACACTACTATCCACCTTTCGCAAATTTTCTATTTTCTTGTTTAAAGTTAATGTCGCGTGTTTACGCTTCTGGGAAGACGCCATTTTATGTTTGTAAAACGCACGTGGCACAGAACAAAACGACAAGAGCGCGGAGATGTGACAAACGGCGTAGTACGACTGGCGCAACCGTCGCGGCGGCGGTGGATTATAGAGTCACTGTGGGTGGCGGGGGCGGATAGGGAGTATAGATTGTAAAGAAACGGCGGACTATAGAGCGGTAATATTGCAGTCTAATTTTCCTCTAAAACGGCGGATTGCCGGAGTTGTCGAATACCGAACGACGGATTAGCGAGAGAGTACTGTATATAATATTGTGATAGTAATTAAATAGTGCTTTGAAAATGATTTTCATAACGCCTGCTTGGGAATTAGGCGTTTTCAACGTTAAATTTTGCACACAAGTAGGTAATATTGTATCCATATTATGTAATGAGCATTTCATGACAAATGTTCACATTATAACAAATCCTAACCCACAACTGCTGGCGTCAAAATCCCTGCATGTAGTCAATATCATTACATAAACAATACAATAATCTCATAACATCCTGTCAATAATATTGGTAATGTACTAACAAATTATCAAAAGCTTTTTTCAAAATTTCTGTTATTAAACTTTATGACAAATGCAACTCACATGACTTTGAACATCATGCTCCAATTCAGTGTAATCCTGCTCGGACATATCTTCGATTTCGCGCCTATCTGAATCGCTATCCTCATCACTAATGCCCGTATTTATAATTCATCTTTAAGGAAGCCTTGAGTGTGCCTTCAGGACTGAAACCGGTTTTATAGACAAAATCAAGGGCTCGAGGCCTCCTTAAGGAACTGTCAATCTCAAGGGAGGCTTCGACCTGCTTTTAGGCATCCTTTGTGGTTATAAAATAATAAGGAAATTTAAATATTGACGTCTGACGTCTGACGTCTTGTTTGTTTAAACTTTAATAAAAACCCATAAGATAATTTATCTCGAGAAGTTTTTGGAATTGTTGATTATAATGAGCTAATTGGGGAAGATAATATATTAATGAGAATACCAAAAAGATATATATTAGATCAACAAAATCCATTTGAGTTTATTGGAGAAGTTGAATTTAAAAAGAGATATTGGTTTTCAAAGCATGTGAGTAGAGATCAACTATTACCGATAGTTATAAACCATCTTAAAAAAAAAATACGAATTGGGGATCCATCCTACAGTTCAGTTATTTACAGCCATAGGGTTTTATGCAACTTGAAAATTTAAGGTAAGAATGATGTGGAACCATTAATAAAACAATTATAATTGTTACTTTTATTGCTTTTTAGTTTGTATCTGGCGTCCTTAGGCATTTTTGTGGAAATTTTAACTAAAAAGTCGTTCATTTTGTACTCTATCTAATAATAGTATACTGTAGTTTGTTCTTTGTTTTAGGTTGCAGGAGGTAATGGCAATTATGAAGTCGATGTAAGACATCCTGGTTCAACACATGACAATGTTATTTTCGAAAGAAGTGCTTTGCGCGTTCGATTTGAAAATACTGAAATACAAGGTAGATAGGCATAACAACTTGTGAAAGCGGTTTTCAATATACTATTTAGAACTGAAAGGGTTTGTCAGTGTTTTGTTATTTCAAAAAGCAATACCTATCTGAAATGTATACATTGGATCTTAAAATATCCATGTATTTAAATTAACAAAAATTGTTTATTTTATCAATTTTTCTTTCTTTTTAGGTCTCATTTTAGGTGAGAACTTATCTTTTAACACCAGTACTAAATCCTGCAACACGATCTGAACAAAATTACAATCGAGCCCACATCAGGAAACATTATAGAAATAGTTTTTGGAGTTTGAAAAAGAAGATTTCCATGCTTGAAAAGAGTACTTCTCACAAAACTAAGAACGTCATTGGCTATTAGTTCTGCAACAGCAGTGTTATACAACATTGTTAGAATAGCTAATGACTTTCTAGATGATAAGAATGACGAAGCAGACCAAGAATGGGTCGACAATATAATAATCGAACAAGATGTACCAGGTGGCTTAGGATATAGACGAGCATTTATTATTACCCATTTTTAGTTACTTAGAGCGTAACTCACTACAATGTCGCCTTAACTTTTAACACATGTTTTAACATCCTTGGCCACAGGGTGGAACCAAAGATTCTCAATTGCACTGGGTGCGAACTCCCATGTTTCAGAACTCCATTGCTGTATCGTAGTGGAGTCATAATTATGATTCCGATTCGCATTCCATGCATTCGGAACTTCTGTGTAGTTGATGAAACTGTAAGAGGCCCGTGGCCTTACTACATCTCCACCAACCACAAAGTTTTCTTTCAGAAGTCGGAAACAGCATGCTCCAGTAGCGCCTCCATCAGTTTGGGAGGCAGCATAATACTACTTCTCATCACTGCTACTGCTGTCACCGATCGATCAGCGATGATATTAGCCTCTACCGGAATAACCATCCCGATTATGGCATAACTACCCATTGCGCTACGGTGTGGAGCAAAATCTAATCAATTTTTCATTCCAAAAAAATCGACCTGCCTTCTCACTAAATTCTCCGGGTCCGAATACCCATAGTTCATGTAGTTTAGCGATCTGTTTCGCTCTCATTAGAGTAGATCTCCACCCTAACAAATTAACAGTGGGCCTATTCTCAGTCCGTGCACGTGGTTGATCGAACTCATTAATCAACTCAGCGTCATCATCACCGTTATCCGTCGTCGCATCGGCTTCTTACTCCTCTTCTGCGTCAGAATGTCAAAAACAATTTCTTTACCATATTATATTGTATATCAATATAAGTATATGTGTTTTAATTTTCGAATAGTAATTCAGTTTTTTTCGGCTTCAGCTGCTTGCCTTCAAATTACGTGGAGCTCTTTTTGTTCTTCTATTGACCTCTTTAGCGTTTCCAGTCTTGGGGAAGCTTCTTGCTTTATTAAAGAGGTCCTTTGACCAATCGCAGATGGTGACAAACAGGAGTTGTTTCTCTTTCTTTAATAAATATTTACTCTTTAATATCATCAAATCAGTACTATCCCAAGGGTTTTCTAGTGTGTAATCTATTGTTGGCACTATTTGTCGAACCATTTCATTAAGCGGGTGATTGTCTTCATCTGGTGGCGGTCCGCCTCCAGTTTGTATAATCTGTTTTTTTTTGCTTCAGAATAATTCTTCCTAGTTCTGAGAACTTATAAAAAGAAAATTGTAAACAAATATTATTTTTAAAGTACTATTAAAATACATCAGTATTTTTTTGGTTTCCTGTAACAATACTTATTATCACCTTTGTTTAAGGTTGCCCCACAGCTTTTTCAGTTGTTTCTCGGTCCTGATGGCCACATCATTTGAATTGTATAATTCTGCTATTCGCTTCCATGCAGCAGTTTGTTTCACCAAAATGGTCCCATCAGTTTTTTTATTTTCTATGATGTGTTTAAACTTTTCCACGAGGCTCATAAGTAAAACTTTTTCCCTCTCCGAATATATTTTCCGGACACTGTCATCTAAAAAATGAGAGATCATTTGTTTATGTTCAATAAATATTATAATTTTATTTTTACTTTAATCCATGCTGTCGAATGAATACCAAACTCAAACAAACTCCAAAAAACTCTGCCACCAACACTCAAGATCTGATTTAACGCACAGACAAATATATTACGTAGAAGTAAAAGAATTAACGTATGACCACGAGGTCTTCGAAAATTTCATACGTACGTCCCGGTCCGGTTTCAGTTTAACAAATAAATGTTGGGTTATAACATTAACCTTTCTTCTTTTTTACTCATTTTACAATGTTGCCAAATAATACGTCCTCAAGTGAAACATTATGCAAGGATATGCCAAGGAGCCATTATAAAATAGAAATTGAGGAACGCTTGAGATTTTCTTCGGGTAAGGAGGCCTTAAGGAAGTTTTTATGGAACTAATATAAATACGGCCATAATCGCAATGAGAATATCATCCCTTGAATTATATTCAGTGTCAGGGTCTTCAATTGTTTCTTCAGCAGTTTCATTACTTTTTTCGGTAGGTGGTTCTATAACAAAATGACATGAAATTTTTTCTTGTAACAAATCTCGTCGTTTAAGATTTTTCGAGCTGATTATTAAACGTGATACACCGGTTTTCAAAATACTACGGAATATTTCCAGTATTTTGCAAATAATTTTGCATATTTTTAGAATTTTGGTTTATTTACTTAAGAGCAAGAAACTACTTTTTACTATTATTTTTTTTGTCTATATCTCTTACATTAATATTTATTTCATTGCGCAAATTTACAAAATTTACTCACCTTGATAATTGGACGTCGATATGCAAAAAGGAACCAAGCGACAAGTGGTAGTTTTGAGAAAATGGGGGTTAAAGTGTTTCCAGTATAATAAAATCAGTACAAAAGAATTGAAAGTTCTGATTGGACTTTCATGCACTTTATTGCTTTGGATTTTTGTGCTGTCAGGTATTACTCACTGTATTAAAAATCTTTTGTTTTTTGAAATCTCGCTTGGTTCTTTTTTGCATATTGTTTTTGAGTAATAGGTTGAAATCGTCAAATCAATCAGTTATTTGGGGAACATTGTATTTAGACAAAATACATGCCAATATAGTGGTATTTCGGACAGTATTATTATTAAATTATCTTGCTCAAAGTCCAAATCCGCCCAAATAGTCTTCAACAGTACCGTCTGCATAAAGTTCAGAATAAAACTCTCGACAATCTTTAGGAATCAAGTGCCAAATCGATGTTAGGTCCTTTAGTTTCTCTTCGGCAATTGGTTTTCTGTTCGGCCAGAGGCCATTCAGTTCGGAATGAATTAAGGTGAAGCCTGGGCGACCACGGGCTTTTTTGGATATCACCTCAACAAATGAATCGTCATTGAAACTTCTTTTTATGTAAATTGAGAATGGGACTTTTACTATTTTTATCTCCATTGTGTTTACTCAACTTATATTTTCCCCATTTACTCCTTTCTTTCGGTTGGATATTTGTTTTTCTATTTTTTCTGCGATTCTGACAAAATAATTGTTTTTCATGGGAATAAACGAAATAGTATATTATTTTATATGGAGGAAAAGTAACTTTTCCTCCAAATAAAATATGCTGTTTTTTCTTCAAATGTCGACAAATTAATGCAAAAACATCTCTTTAATAGTAGTAATATCTAATTATTATTAAAGATAAATGGGTTCGCAAGGCGGCTTAGACCACGGTCGTAGGTGGCCTTGCTTAGACCGGTGTCGGTGAATTTGTAATTTAAAGCTGTCAGTGGACACTGTCAACAATAATTATTTTTTTAAGAATGCGTCTCCGATTGCGTTTTAATTCCGTATTGATAAGCAGTTATTGAGTAAGTTCGATTAAATAATAACCAATTTGTTCCTAAATTAATGATTTTTAGAAATGCAGTCACAAATTGAGTGATAAATACAAATTGTAGTTTAATAAATCTTGAGTTGTTGACGCTTATTTTGTTGTCTGTTTGTATTGAATCTATGTTGCTATGACAACACTTTTACCTCCGCCGGCGGAAAAGTGAAAAGTAAAGCTCCGGCGGAGGAAAAACGAAACTTCACGGCCGCCTACACAGTCGAGTAATGACGGATTTACTGACGTTTGAAGAAAAAATATTTTTTTTTGTGAGAAGTTTTCATTATTATTATCATTAAGTTCTCATTATTTCATAATAATCTTTGGGAGTATATAGGTGCTGTTGTCCCTTTAGACCGGCCTCAATTTTCCCGAAGTCATCGTCATTGGGTAAATAACTGTTCTGAAACTAAGTATCGAAGTGTAATGTTTTGCAACGATGGGTGTTTGTTAAGGGCACATTTTAACATCAAGATAATTTTTACGTTCCGGTTCTCCACAACAGTCACTCCATAACACTAACTCTGTGACACTATCGGGAACCTCTTCGGCAATATGTTTTAATAAACAAGATGCCACTTCCTGAGCACCTCGCCAGCAGTTTCTTATACACAAGGGTAAATCCTTTGGCTTGTTTACCTGAATGAATCCCAAGGTTGTATACCCCTAGTTGCCTTTTTTAAATATGACATTTGTTGGGATCCTAGGAAGTTGCAAAGTTTTTTGTAAGTCAAATGTTAGACACTCAAAGAAATCATTGTCGACTGCAAATTGCATATCTTCTTTCATTTTGCTCTGTGCTTGCCAGAAACGAATATGCTCATTATGTTCTTTTTCTTCATTGCTTTCTGTATTATTTTCCTTTACTTGAAACGTATCAGACGTTTTACACCTGTCCTTCAGAGTTTTAAACTTTAGGTTGAATTTTCCATAAAAAATCTTTGTGTATTTTGAAAAACTTACAACAGCCGTTTTTCTGCCATAAACATAAAGCTGGTACATTTTTGTGAGTGTCATCTCTGGGGGTAAAAATTCTGATTCAGTCTCAGTTCTTCTATAATATGATTTGTATTTCGGAAATCTTTATATGGTCTATTACTTTTTCTGCAGCTGCTCTTATCTTATTCCATCCCCCCTGTGTACCTCTCTTGTCTGTAATATTAGTTTCTTGTCTCATTTTTACTAATGCACTGTTAACACGTTTTGTCGATACTGCTAATATTTTTGTAAACATATCTCGGCATATTACAATTTTATTCAGAGTTTACTGTCTAACATATTATTTTTGCTTCTTAGGCACTCGATCATTGCGCATTTGGATTGATTCTTTTACATTAGCGGTTGTATACAAATTCTGTGCTAGGTAAGATCCAAGTTCAGAGAACCTCTGAAATTCTTTTCGGCATTGCTCTTCTAATATTTTTGTGGCACATGATAACTTACACTGGTAATCAAATGGCACAAAGTCGTTGGCGTCAATATTTTCCTTTTTCTAGTTAACATATTCTTTTCGCTTCTTCCTGTTTACCTTCCTTTCCTCCCTTGACATATTACCGAACTTCCTCTTTCTGTCTCTTTTCGGCCTTCCCTGAGTTTTCACATTTTCACTTTCTTCCCTATCTGTTCCATACATACAGGTAATAATGTTGTATACTATTTTTGTTCTTCCGCAGCTGTTGCCATCTCATCTCTTTCGTCCAAAGTTAGCGTAGGTGTGGCCTGAAATATAATACGACTTCTTATTAACATTGTTTAAACCACGTAAAAAGATGCTAATATACCTCTGTCCCACGTAGAAGTTCACCCCACTTTATTTTCGTTAATGTCCAAGATATCAGATGTTTTTGTTTCAAATGATTTTTTTGGATATCTGTATTACCTCAAAAATCAATCTGAATTTGCTTTTTTAGCAAAATACACAAAAAATGCATGTTTCTAAACATACTTTTTCAATGGAACTTCTACGTGAAACACCCTGTACATGTACGGTTTGCATTAAAACATTATGACCCTGGATCTAGCCACTCAAATATTTTGGTTTAGCGACCAACCAGACCAAACCAAACGTATCCATTCCGGTTTGCCTCCGCACCTTTTTGTTGCACTCGCCAGCGCATTCGCACCGACACCAAACGCCCACCCTAAAAATTGGTGCCAACGCCTTAACGCCCGAACCAGCAGGCCTTACTGCCAAGATGAACGAACAAGTAGATAAAATGCGCCGCGGAATGAGAATTTTGGCCGAGGCTAGATTCAGGGTTGGAAAAACAATAAAATTATGCATAGATCTATTAGGCACTGTAGTGTATAAATTTATGATTAAAAACAGTAAAATGCATAGATCTATTAGGTACCTACCTTTATTTTCTACGCCTTCAGTTACGTTAATGCAGCCTCTAACCATGTTTTTACAACGCTGGGAAATCGTACTTCTAGTTTTTTTCTCTCACAAACAGAAACAATAATAATTATTTTTGTCTCGACTTGTTTACAACAGGAAGTCTTCATACGCACCAAATAGTCGTTTATAAACGTTATGATTAATGCAAAAAGGAACCAAGTACCACATTAGGATAAAAAATAAAATACATTTATTTCGCAAAAAGGACAAGGTCACACGGTTGTTTTTTGTGAAACATTTTAAGACGTTTATGTTTCGCGATGGTTCTTTTTCGTCAGTAAAAATGAGTAGGGCTAATAGATCGCTTGGTTCATTTTTGCAAAATGTAATTTCTATACAACTTTTCATCCATATAGCTCTATTTTCAGATTTTTGTCGCTTGGTTCCTTTTTGTATATCCACGTCCAATTATCGAGTAAAATATCTTGAACCAGCTCCGGGAAAGCCTGTCCCTCAAACCACTTGAAGGTTAATTGTCCGTCTTCGGACATTCTCCAATCGTGGTCTAACGGATTTAGTGCAGTTGAATTTTGCATATCAGCATTGCACCATATGCTAGCAATATACGCAGAGCGCTTCATTTGTTGTTGTAATTTCCTGTAGCGTGGTGGAAGGAGCGAAGTATCAAAATTCCTCATTTTTTATAAACATGACTGCTGACTGCAGCATAGCTATTTGAAAATAGTTGTACGCGTGGGTCGTTCACATTCGATATTTTTTTTCAATCCGTTACCTTTCGTTGCATACATTTTCCCTACAACTTGTTCTATGATTGGGCTATTTTTTTCAAAGCTTGCAACATCATGTAAAGATGCAAAAACTTGAACTTACTGTCGCTCACGAGCAATCCATAAGGTTTAACTCTGCCCATTCTATAGAAGGACCGATTAAAATCGCAACCCGCCAGTGCATGAAATGCTGGAAGTGCTTTACAGACTGTAACTCTGAAGTTTTTCAAAATTCGCTTTCACATTGACGTTCTGTAGAGTTGGTTACCTGTTCCGAACTTCAACCGTATCTGCAGAGCACTATTAAATGTGTGTGCATTGCCTAGTAAATGACTAATATATCGGTATAATTGCACCTTACAAGGACATTCATAGGGCCACTCAACTGCTTAATTAAAAAGCGAATTTAGAATCGGATTCCTCATGCTGCCTATTCTCCATGAAAATAGCATTATTTACAACTGTATATTTATAGCATTTTGGTGTGAAATATATATCTTTCTCTGCGATCAAATTGGCAGCTCCTTTAGCTGTGCTCCAATGATCCATGAGAAAGAAACTGCACTGTTGCCTGCTTGAATTGAATATTCTTCAATTTTGAAGACCAATCTGATGAACGATGTTGTCGTGGACCTGTAAGAAACATGAACGTCGTTCTACAAATAAATGAACCGAAACCTGTATTAAATAGTACAAAAGATCTTACCATGAATACGATACTCTCGTGAGAAATTGTTTCGCAGGACATGCTCATATTAAAATAGCTAAAATATTTTAATAATTACGTCATACACCTTAAGTTTGTATACAAATTAAGCTTGTCTTTAACGCACTTAAACATCTGTATTTACAGCTTTCGTACTTCGCATTTCTTGTATTTTTTTCATATATTTTTTTTAAATTTCAAATTAGTAAATGTATTAAAAAACCCCAGGAATAATAAATACTCCTCTTCGAATAGACTTGGATCAGATATATTACAGGTTACCTCTCCAAAAGTTGCTTAAATTTGAGATTGACCAAAATTGCTTTCACATACCGTATTAATCTATTTACACCTTGTTTGGTTTTCTGTATTAGGCTATTTAACTATCTTAAAATTACAATTTCTGAATTTTCAAGGGTATATTGTAGACATCAAATAACACAAAAATGTTGGCGTCATTCCATCTCGATTTTGTGGTTACTACATGAAGAATTTTTATAGAAAGCTAGTTAAATGATTGTCGAATTTGCTTCAACGTGCAGAAAATAGCAAAGCCATCTACTACTACAGCGCAGCGTGCTCGAACGTTCTAATATTTCAGTTAAAGCTGTTTTCGAAGTTTTAACAATTGAATCGTGAATTTCGAAAAGATCTTATCTCGCAAAAACGTAATTGTTAAGGAAAAGCTAAAAACAGAATTCTTTCTAACTGATTTTTACTACGTTAATACCAATTACCCTAATATTAACAACCCTTATTTGACGTCTTAATCTTGCCAAATTTCTTTTTTCCAATAAGTATACATGGAGAATATGGGCTTTAGAATTTTCCGAGATGAGCCGTTTTAGAAATTGAAATTCAAGCACAACTTGGAAGGATATATAAATACAAGAAAAAACGTTAATAGAGAATATTCCACTTCATTTTTTAAAGAAATATTAAAAAAACCGTC
This sequence comes from Pissodes strobi, assembly GCA_016904865.1. Classification (NCBI taxonomy): domain Eukaryota; kingdom Metazoa; phylum Arthropoda; class Insecta; order Coleoptera; family Curculionidae; genus Pissodes; species Pissodes strobi. The sequence continues at coordinate 33,458 of MU186724.1, read as the reverse complement.
TTTTTAAAGAGAAAAATTTGAGTTTTCATTGGAAAATCATGACAAGTAAAAAGTAACATTGCTAAAATCTTCTTCGATATCAGCTTCTGCTTGTCTGTCAGTAGCCGGCGAGCTCAAAATGGCATCGTAAAATTCTTCAAATTCTGCGGGTATATACTGCCTCAACTTTTTCAAGTCGTTCATCTTTAAGTTATTTATTGGCAATTTTTGAGCCTTCAACAGTAGGAACATTAGCACAAACACCTTTAGTTTTTGACAGACTAAAAGTTTCAGTACTCATTTCGCTGTCAATGAACGGATGGCATACAACTTCTCCAGGTTTTTCTGGATAAAAATCAAATTGATAAAACGTTGAAACTTGGAAAGAAACCTTGTCTTCTTTAGAAACTTTTTTTCCAAAGCATCTTTCTGACAACGGTTTTGCTTTGAAGTGTACTTTGCATCACGACATGAAATCAATGATATCGGAATTTATCGTTTTTACAAAAAATGTATCTGCCTTAGTGCTACTGATTATTAAATTGGTATACTGCTCGTGCGTAAATAAACGATCTTCTCTTTTAATCTTACGCTTTATGGTTGCAAAATATCTATCGCAATCATTATATGAATGACCTCTTTGGGGGAAATAAAGAAAAATTTTCAAATTTCGAGCAACCAAGGCGAGAAGAAATTTTATTATGATATTGTTTTTATTTTGTCCAGGACATCCGTCGCAGAACAAATGCAATTCTGTAATATTTTCAGGGACATTGTTACGGATAAAGTTTAAAAACGAAGCTACTTCGTTTTTAAACTAGTTTTCGGTGCTTGAGACCGACGCGACTACTTGTTTTGAGCATTTAACAGTCATAATATAGAACTCATGCAAGAAAAAAGCTAGTTAAAGGTTTAGTTATTGGAAAGTATAGGACTTAGAAATATAAAAATTTCGGATTTCAGTTTTTTGAAAGAAAATTTAAGCGTTAAATGTATCAAACGGTATACCTGTAATTAAAATTTATAAAGCTTTTATGCAAATAATCTGAAGCCCTTAAAATATGACAAATGCGGATTTCAAATAAATGTAATATTGGGCTCACATTTTCATAATTTTAGCGCGCCCCGAACCAGACATTTCAACCTGTGAACATCTTGTGTAGTTTCTAAGAAGTTATTAATAAAAAATATTCCCATAGGTTTCAAACTGTACGGTGAACACTGTATTACAAATAAGTTATTAATTTTATGTATTTTATTAGCAGGTATTTAACCCTTAACTCACCATGTGGCGTCTCCCAGACTTCCCAATAAAATCCTCAGTGGGACGGCCCCCGAACTTTTTTTTTAATTTTATTTCTTTATTTCAAATTACATTAATCTATACAACAAATGTACAAACACAAAATGAAATTGCGTCATATAAAAATATTCTAGTCCTAACTTGTGCAAGTACACAACTACAAACTAATCTTTAATATTTGTTACATATTTAAATATTCTCCAATATTATAGGGCTCCAACCTAATAAGAATTTTTTTACATTTCTTTTGAAAATACACTCAATATTAATATTTTTTATAATATTGTTCAACTTATTGTATAATTTAATTCCCATGTAATAGGGACTTTTTTCAAATAATGTTAGTCTATGTACAGGATAACTAATATTGTTTGTTCGGGTATTATTAGAACGGTCAAGATTAAGGTTAAATATATGTTTATTCCTAAATACAAATAAAACGGTTTCCATTATGTGCAATGCAATATGGTAAGTATATCATTTGCTCTAAAAATACCTCGACATTACTGATTGGGAGACATTTTATAAATTATTCTTAACATACGTTTTTGAATCACAAAGATGTTTTATGCCCTAAAGTTTGAAGCCCAAAAAATTTTACCATATCTAAGTATACTTTCGAAGTTTGCAAAATACAGCGACTTCCTAGCTGATTCATTAAGGTATTTTGTTTATTGAGTCTGTTACTAAGGTGTTCTATGTGATAAGACCAATCTAAAAATTCGTCAATATGAACACCTACAAATTTGGTGCTGCTGCATAACATGAGCCTATTATCGTAAACAATAATTGATTCTGGTATTGGTGTTTTATTTAAATTAGTTCTAAACAGCCCGATATTAGTTTTTCCTTTATTTAAACATTTTTTTTTGAACCAGGTTTCTATTAGTGAAAATATGCTTTCAGAATTTTGAACAAGTTCAGAGATTTCTGAACCACCCAACAATAAATTGGTATCATCAGCGTACTCGGTTAGTTCTAAATTTGGGATATTAATTTCAAAGTTAATGTCATTTAAAAAAATTATGAATAAAACAGGTTCAAGAATACTTCCCTGTGGGATACCTACTGTATTCTGGGATATCTCCGATTTATAACAAATCCCATCCCTTTGTACTAAAACTCTGAGTTCATTCATTTAAATAGGACCTAAACCACTCCAAGGCGCGACCCCTGACCCCGTAAAGCCTTAACTTTTGTAAAAGTATATTTCTATCCAAACAGTCAAACGCCTTTGAAAGATCCAAAAACATTCCAAGAGCCATGTTGCCCTCCTCCAGGTGTCTCAAAATTGCCCGAGTGAATTGAAAAACAGCCGTTTGAGTTGAGCGCTCTTCAAGATATCCATGTTGGTTGTTCGAAAAAATATTACACTCTTTCATGAAATTCATTAGCCGCTTGCACATGACAAGTTCAAACAATTTTGAGAATCCAGGAAGCAGACTAATAGGCCTATAGTTATTGATATCACCCTTATCACCTTTGTTTTTATACAAAGGCCTGACTGCTGACAACTTCAAAGGTTCCGGAAAGACACCCTCTCTGAGTGAATTATTTATTATGTAGCAAATGACATTTGTGATCGCCGGAATAATTTGACGAATGAGACTTATGGGTATTACATCATCTCCAAAGCTATGCTTATTTTTAATTTTTTTGGTTAACTCTAATATCTCATAAGAAGTAACGGGTGTTAAAAACATGGATTTATTGTTTTCCCAGATATTACTTGTCCTCTCAACATGGGGTATATTATGTATAAGCTCTAGAATTGATGTAAGCAAAAATTTATTAAATTTATTTGATATTTCTTCAGCCTCTCCAGGGATCCCAGTGTCATTCGCCTTAAAAGTGTTAGTTATTTCCCTATAAATAGACCACATGCACCTATTTTTATTATCAGAGTTTTTTAATCTATTTTCATAACTTTTAGATCGCTCACTTATTAGCAATTCGTCATACTCTTTTTTAACAGTTAAATACGTGTCATTATAAGTATTACTTTGGCGTTTTAACAACAAAAGAATATCCAACCTGTTTTTTACGATTTTTATTTGTTCATTATCTTTATATAAATTATTTGATTTATGATTAGGGTTGAATAATTTCTTTGGAAAACTCTGATTAAGGTTAGGTGAAAAGTGTTCATAAAAGTTGACCATTGTTTATTTACATCAACTGGACCTACCTCAAAAACATCTTGCCATGCTTGTTGTGTTAGTATATCAAAAAACTCTCTTCTACTTACCTCCGTAAAAAAATCTTTTAAAATAACATTTCTTTACAGAATCTACTTTATGATCAAGTATAATTTGTTGGGCTGTATGTTCAGATATAATTGTTTTTATGACATAACTCGATATAATGTGTTTAGAAACATTTGTAAAAATATTATCTACGCAGCTTTGCGATGTTGATGTTATCCGAGTGTTCTCTAAAATTGTTGGGTACATTTCAAAAGAACTCATTATTGACAGGAATTGGGTTCGAAAATTATTTGTTTTAAGTATTTCTATATTAAAATATCCGACAATAAACACCTTTTTATCTTCAGGTATTATTTGCTCAAGCATGTTCTCTAATTTATTTAAAAATAATTTTATGTCGCTCTTTGGTGGTCTGTAAATAATTGCAACAATAATATTTCCAGATTTAAACTGGCACTCTATAGCAGCACACTCCAAAACACTTTGCACGGAAAGTTCTTCAAACTTAGTCACCCCATCTAATCTTGCTTCAATTGGCCCACTAGCTGTCGCCCGTTCGGCATTATTTTATGAACATTTTTAAACAAATTATCAGAGTAAACGTATGGGACGTAGTTTGTCAGACTATACATGGTGATTTGTGTAATTTAAATTGCATAAGTTGATATGGCCGGTCCGTCGAAAAGAGTTTGTTTTGGTGATGAAAAAAAATCGAGGAGACACTTCTACAGTGGTTTAGTGATGACGATATTGAAGCTAGTGACATTATGTGTACAGTATAGAAAGGCAATTTGCTTACAATGCTGGGAACCATTATGTAATACATGTATAAACAAAAAGGATATTTAGCTCTTGCTGAAAAAAAAATTGTTCATGTCTAATGTTATTTTGAAGTTATGTGTATTTAAACAGTACAACTTTCCACCAAAACATTCAGAAATACAAAAAAATGTAAACATTTTTGAAAAATTAAAACTGTGTTCATAAAATTAGCTAATATTTTTTTTATTATTAATTTGCAACACGTTTTTTTAATGATTGAACCCCAATTTTTTTTTTCCCAATTAATTAAAAGAAAATTAAACCTAGCCCCGGAGAGTCGCGTTACAAAGCCCGGCCCCTGTCGTGGGGTCGTTTGAGCGCCACCCGTTCTAGCCAGCTAAACGGAAAAAGCTCGGCAGGTGTTGTACCGAGTGGCTAGATTCGCTCATAAAATTAACCGGTTCTTAATTTCGAACTATCAAAAAAAATTAGAATAATTATGGCACTATAATCAACCAACTTAATAATCTAACAAGAAAACACAATCTAAAAATTTAATGGACACTATATTTGCTACTAAATTCTTTTTTTTTGCAAACACAGCAACAATCTATCTGGAGAAAATGGTTATAGTAAAATGTGGTTGAGTAGAAAAAAGAATGTTAAATGACTTAAAGTAATTAATAAAATAAACTGAGTACAATATGAAGATTGTACGTACAGAGACCAATTCAGTTGGAAAACCTCAGTTCTATATGCCTTATCACTAAATGCACTAAACTACTTATCAAAGTGATCACTTGGCGCAGACTAAGCTTCTTACAACTAGGTATGCGTGCGCTAATAGCTGCACTGATGGTGATAATATGCCGCAATGAGCGGACACAACGATTAGATCAAAAAAACTTGAGAAGTTAATAAAAGCACCAGATCAGATTAAAAATATGGTTAGCTTGATTCATATGATAAAAAGATAAAATTCAGAGCAGTTATATCTGCCGACTGATTAATGAAATGAAAAATTAATGAAAAGAATGAAGTTATCCAGCCAGCACTTATCTTTTAAAATGAGAAAACAAATCAAAGCAATTTGATTAACTGGTCCGATCAACCAGTGAATAAATGTAAATTAAATTAATTAAAATCAATGAGCTACCTCAATTCAATGTGTGATTTATATCAATAAAAGTAAGCGAAGATTAAACATAAGACACAATGAAACATAAAACAAATACCCAAATCCCGTCGTCGAACTCTGTCGATGGCCTCTAGTGCGGGAACCACAGCAGTTCTTTAACAGAAGTTCTGGCCTAGCAGAAGAAGTTCTGACCCAGCAGAAGAAGTTCTGACCCCGCAGAAGAAGTTCTGGCCTAGCAAAAGAAGTTCTAGCCCAGCAGAAGAAATTGGTTCACCAGGTAAACTACTGGCCCAGCAGAAGGAATTCTGGCCCAGCAGAAGGACCCTGAAATAATCCAGTACGCATTAAATGAAGCCCCCTTACTTTAATAAAAAAATCATAGACCCCCTCCCTCTTTGCATAAATACATCTTCTTTATAAAACAAATTTTCCCAGACAAAAAGCCCCATGGACTTACAGTGCAATAAAGCAAATAAAAGAGATATTAAGGTTCCGGCAACTTGAATATAAAAAGATAGATATGAATCACCCCTAAAAGAATATATAACTTCCCCATATGATCAAAATTAAAGTTGCATTAAAATAAAAATTCGGAGTAGATAAGATAACACATGGGAAAAGCAAATGGCGTTATGTGCACAAAAAAATAAAAGGTAGATAAGCAGTCAATTTCATTAATTTAGGCAAAAATGGTAGCGATATTTACCTCAGATTCGGACTTGAGGGTATATTAGAGGAGATTCGACGGTCTCGGTCTTATGGGACGAACGTGGAAGCCGCTATAAATAATGGAAATAAAAAAAATTTAGCAAAATGGCGGTCAAGTGCTCCATAGGCCACAGAAAAAGGAATCCAGAGAAAATGCTTACCTAGTACAGCTTGTAGAGCCCGAATAATCGGTCGTGTCAAAACACAAACAGAAACGCACGAAAAATCCCCTCAAAAGGGTTGTATTCACAATACGCAAAACGTGCAATTTCTCGCTATACTGGCAAACGTTTCACAGGCGAGCAAAACTAGAAAAGACCTCCTTCCGTCGTCCGTCAATTTGCCTTAAATTAAATACTGCGAAACAAGTAGTAATGGGCTGAAAACTTCACGAGTGATTCGATACAAGGAATAATTCTAAGAAAATAAACGCCTTAATTCTCGCTTATTATGGTGATAAATGACGGCGGAAGCCACGAGTCGTGAGCTAAAATTACATTCTTCCAGAAAGGCTAGGAAATGCTCTGACAGAAATAATAAACCTTCAAAAATCTAAACCGAGAATGAAAAACGCGCGATACCCAGCCCATTCCTATTATTTCGCAAAAACCTTACAAAAAAACTGGTCCGCTGTACCGAACGAGAAATATATTTAAAGCAGAGGTCCAACAACGATCTCCGGAACATCAACCTAGGGTTCTCAAAAGGTAATAGAATATTCAAACTGAAATTAAATTATGGTTCAATAAGTCAAATGCAACGTATTTGCAGGCTAACTGAATTCTTTAAAAATATAAATCGATTCGCTGGCTGTTCTCGATAATATAATGCAAATCAAGCCAAGTTAACTTAATAATAAGGTACATACATCGCTTATCCACTAAAATAGATAATCACAATCGATTCTAAAAGCTAATACGAATATATAGCTAATCTATACTTAAAATATAGGTAATTTTACATTGAGAAAAGAGGCAATTTCAAGCGAATTATTAAATTCAGAATTAATAAACCGACTAGTGCAAAATACAGCATAATTTTTGCCTAAATGCGGCATATAAATGAAATTTTAAAATTGGCAAAATCGAACTGTTACAAATTCTTATAACAATAACAGACAAAACATATATTTTTTAGATTTATATTGTAGAAATAGGTTTATTTGTTACTCCTGTGTTCATAAAACAAATAAATTTTCAAAAAAGGTTGTTTTGCTGTTAGCGATATGCGTAGTTTGTCAGACATGTGGGTATGTGGGTGTATGTGAAAAAAAATCTCACATGGTGAGTTAAGGGTTAAATTTGGGATTTGTTATAATCTTTCTTGAAGTTGGTGGACACCTGCAACTTTTCCAATTTCAATGGGTCGCTCAATAAGCTTGCGTATCTCATGTTTTTCAGGGGTGCTCCAAGTACGAGATGGCTTTCTCAATTGATGTTCGGAGAAGATTTTAAATTTTTTCCTTGGTAAAGGATTACTATCGACCATGCTTTTTGAAAATCGCTCTGTTACATTTGATTTTGACGCGTCTGCTTAAATTTCAGAAATGTTAGGCATGCTTGGAATATCAAAATCACTATCTGCAGTGTTCGCGGAAGGAAAAATCGTCTCGAGCTTGAAGATTCAACCAGACCGATTTGCTAAGTTGTGGCCCAGTGTCGTTGGTAATCTGCACTGTAAGAGGATTATCCCCAAAAATCCATTGGCGTCATACAATAAAAGACCAACAACTGTAAAGTCTGTCTGGGCTTGCTTTATCTGATATATATTTTTATGAACGCTTTTGCTATGTCCCATAAAATGTGATATAAGATCTTATTCAGAGTTAGATATTTGTGAGATACATGTCGCAAGGTGTTTACGCAACTTTGTTGCTGATAATAAGTCATGATTAAGATTGTATTTCTTGCAAATATTTCTCAGTTCAATTTCAGCTCTAAAAAACGGATCTCTTTTTGATTTTGGGTTTGCAAAGACAAAACGGTCGTTGTATGAGAAATGGAAAATTGTGTTTCTATTATTAAGAGCAAATTGCATAACTTCTTGTTCTTTTGTTGTAATTAGAATGGCATGACTTTGATTTAACTTATGACGAGTAATAATTCTCCCCAAATTTGATAAAGTGCTGCTCTGTTCAGAGGGAATGTGATTTAAAACCTCAGATTCTACACCTTGACAATTGCTAAATTCTTCTCTTAACATATGTTGACTATCTCCAGGCCGTTTTCTATTAAAACACATAATTTTTGCTGCCATTACGTTCATTAAAGTAGAATATGTCTGTAGTGCAAACTCTTTTCTTATATCAAAATACGCAACAACAATTTCCTCATCTAGCTTTTGGAGCAATTCTTTTATTTGATTTCTACTAGGAAGAATCTGAGATTTGCCCCTTTGAATGGTGGTCTTATTTTCAGCAGCCCTTTTAGTTATTCGTTTGTTTTGCCTTGTGGTTATGATATATGCAATTTCTTCATATCTTTGCTTCATTTCATGTTTATTATGTTTCATGGCGGAACATTTTAATTCACCTAAAACCTTTTTCAATAAGGTACAGAAAGCAGTTGCAACAGTCGGCGCTTGATAACTAGATCCATCAGATCCGGATCTATTGTCTATACATGTAAGAAAGACGTTTTGTTTATCAATATGAAAGAGGTCATCTAAAAATTGAACCTGTTGATCTAGTTTGCGACCTTCTAAAACTAAATCAGCTAAAAGTCGCAGTTCAGGAGAAATAGCAATATAAGAATCTTTTTGGGATCTTCCAGGAACAGTTACATTTTTTTGATCGCCATCCAGCTTTCTTTGTGCTCTTTGTATATATGCTCGGCAAGCAACATTACTCCAAGCAATGATCACTGGGTCGTTAAGAATTACTTCCCTTTGTGTTCCATTTCTTATTAAAGGCAAAATGATTTCAAGCATTTCTTTGGATGCATGCCCTAACATTCCCTTCAAGGTATGTATTCGAGCTACTCCAACAGGAACATTGTCATGCTGCTTATGGTAATAAATATGCTTCCTAAAATTTGTTTGTGAATAATAACCCTTGCATTCTGGACAGCGTAGATATTTTGTCACAATAGGCTCATCAGGATTTTTATCATTGAATTTTGCATCTCCTAATGTTGGGTCCTTAAAGTATCCATGATTGTAGCTTTTGCGATTAGTATTTGCTAAAAATAAAATAGGGTTATACTTATGGTTTATAACAGGTAGCATTTAATAACATAAATCTTTTATCAGATGTTTGTTGGCAAAAGCAATGAGTGGCCCTGTAATCGCGGTACCAGCTCAGACAGTCACCGCTTGCTTAGTGTATTTTAGGCGGGAGAGTATAGGAAAATACTAGAGATGGGGCGTGACAGCAATTTTCAGTCACGGTAGTGATCAGTGACCGTTCCCCAAAAATCACGGTCTAAAAAACCCGTGACTCGGTCACGTCCGTGATTTTGATTTTGCCAACTACTGGATATATTTAAATTCTCCGAAACGACACTTTAAAATATTATCGCCGTTTTCGTTTACCGAGGGGTGATTCGTAGTACACATGTCGACAATCCTTTAATAAAAAAGCGGAATACATTAAGCATTAACAAAGAGGAGCTGTTTTTTTGCTTCACGTCGGCATGCTTTGATCAGCCAGCGGCCGGCACCTGCGGCAAATAGTCAATAGTCTCAAAATAAATGTAAATAAACATAAACCATTAAAATTAAAATTATTTGTATTTCCTTTTGAACGCGTTGTAATGCATTTATTTTTATATTACCTGTGAAAAACAATAATACATGTTACTTTGTTTTTTTTTTAACTTAATACAATTTTGGCAAATATTTTTTAACCACAAGTGTCTGGCTGGACCGTGAACCCTGACTTGATCGTTGGAAAAGTCTACAGAATAAAGATATATTTATTCTGTAAACTTTGTCGTTGGCATATCTGAAAAGAACGTTTCAAGAACGGAACTAACGCATAGCAGCAGTCGAATGTTGTCGAATTAGCGGCAGCGTTTAAATATATCGACACGGTCACGGCGCGCCTCTGTAGTTAGCCAGTTCGCAGTCGCGATTATCACTTACAGATTCCTTAGTGTACGAACGGGGAGAACCGTGATTTCTAAGAAGTTGTCACGGTGACCAACCGTTCCGAGTTCAGGCGCCGTGATAAATCACGGTACGTGAAATCACGATCCATCTCTAGAAAATACTAAGCCTTCGATGCCCGTCGCTTCCAAGATTTTTTAAACTTAGTTTGGGTTTTGGTTGCGCGCTCCGGAGCGAGCGAAACTCGAGCGGAGGGCAAGCGTACAGTGAAATATTAGAGGCATGATAAAAATACTAGATATGCACACATGAATGAAATATAAAATACCATTAGCCTGGAGGTCCCCCACCAAGTATAATTTAATACAAGACATTCTTAAATAATACAAATTTAAACATTAAATAACATATCCCTAATCACATTAGATGCAACACACGTGCTTATCTAACCAATGAGTGATTTTTTTCTTACCTGTAATCTTAGGTACGTTTCCAGGTTTCTTAAAGAAGAGCTATTTCTAGTCTAAAAAGGTATTCTTGCTCGACCCAAATACCTGTAAGCGTTTTCGAGATATTTTCGTTTGAACATCACAATGCTTAAAAAATCAAAGTAACTAAATTCATACATAATTTAAATTATCACAACGTAATAAATTAGAAACAATGCAGATAAAACAAGATGCTTATTTCAGTAAATGTTGAAAGTGACCACCGTTGACCTTACAACGTTTTTTAAGTTTCACACTACCAATAAGAAATGTTTATGATAATTGTGTGTTAATGCTTTATTGCATACCATAATATAGCTATCTTTGAAAAACACTAACTCACGAGGTTGGCTGTGGACTACAGAATCAATTGAAAGTTTGAAACAAGGGAATTTGACTTTTGCCTAGCAACGAAATAATATAATATATGCCAAACATATGTTAGCAAAAGTTATAGTGTTTTATGTTATTTGTTGTACTAAGTTTATTTTATCCGAATATAGGCAATTGAGAAATATTGTCGTCTCGATCTCCAATTTGGCGTGCACGCTCTTCCGGCGCCTCCTGGCGTCGCGAAGGAACATAGCGTGCTTCTCCAAGAAGGTCCCGCGGATGTCCTGTCTCGGCTGCTGCTCCGGGAACGAAGTCTTGGAGTTGTCCATTTCGAGCGGGTACTCTGGTGATGAGATGAGGCTGCATAGGAGTGGATGTGTAGGTTAGCTGATCTGATACCAGATTCTCGCCTGATAACATTTGCTGCAGGCGATGAAGAGATTCCAAGAGTGGCGGAGGATTGTTGTCCATGTCCCTGAGTATCCTCTGTCCTGGATTCTTGGTTCGCTTTTTCGTCCAAAGGGGAGTTCCCTGCTACGTCCGTAAAACAGGTTAGCCGAAGGAATACCCGAGTTATTTATATTTTGTGGGCACTCTATATCTCGATCAGATACGAGTGTGTGAAATGTTAAGGTTTTGGGATGCCAAGTAGCTTTACTACTATTTTTTAGTGCGTTAAAGTATTAGCTTCCGGGGTTTCTAAGTCCGGGGGGTTTTGAGTGGACCCACCACCTTCCCCGCTAACAGGAAATCGTTAGCGGACCACCACGAGGGAGATAAGAAGAAATATTTAATTATCAATTAAATCTGAGAACCGCCTTAGTCCTGGGACGCGTAGCAATGTATCACCGGACGTGGAATATCCGAGATACGACAAAATTTAGCCTATGATAGGCACTTGGCGTCAGCGGCCTAATTCAAATCCAAAAGCTTGCAAAACAACTCAAAAACAACCTGCACAAGCGGCGTATGTTCCTTAGAAGAGCCTGGAAGTATTAACTTCGAATATGAAGGGCTCAGGTTGTTTATTTACTTGATTGAATTTAAATTTTGATTATTGACAATAGTATCTTCTTTCGGCGGGGGGACGCTCTGCAATGAAAGTTACGTTAAAGAGGGGAGCAAGGGATTGGCGTCCGTCTTCCTACGTCTGTCACTACAGCCACTTTCCTGCTAATACACTAATCTATATTTACAAAGGTTCATAAACGGCCCTGAAGAACTTTATGCTAGATATCACTATTTCACTTCGAGACAACAAGATAATACAGTCAAAATTGGAACGTTAGTCCAAAGAACCTCTAACTACTGCTAACTACTGATGTTCCTGTTTCGCTTTGTCTCTGGAAACGCCTGTAATGATATTTGCATGCACAATAGAACAACTTCCCAGGGTCCTAACTTCCTAACTAAACAACTTATTCTCTCGCTCGACTGGGCCTGTCTGAGAACAACCGTTTAAAAAATCGTTTTTCTATATACTGCTAAAAGAAAAAATACTCAAAAAGAAAAGCTCTATTATAATATGTTTTTTTCTATTTGTTGACAAAAGAAAACCTGCGGAAAAGAAAAGCTATGTTTAAAAGTTGCCTGCGGCCTTCAAGAGAGATTCACTTTTATCAGAGGTTAAACAAAATACACTTAATTTATACTTTAAATGATCTCTTCAAGAATTTATCACTTTACTGTAAAACGTTATGAAAATGTTAACACCCTGTATCACTCTACGACAGTGGCGGCTCGTGATAATGTATTGCTGTGTGCTGCATTGTAAAGTGTAATTTTAAATTTATCGAATAATTTTCACATTTACATATGTATCGATGATAAATAAAAATACTAACATTGATTCTACTGAGAACTTTTTTTTATTCTAATTTTGGTTATTTATTAATAAAGCATATACTTAAAATTATAAACCGGACACATGAAAGAAGAGAACATACTGAATATAGTCTTTTAAAGTGGTTAAGGGGGGTACTCACCGGCGAACTGTAACTGTAACTGCAACGGTTACTGCAACATATTTACGTGTATACGTAGTCGATTTTCCTTCGATCAAACGCCGAGATCCACAGTGACACAGCAAAGTTCCTGCTAAAAACATGTCGGTATCACGAGAAATGATTGCCAGTGCCGCATTTATTTTAATAGAGTCATTAGTTGATGATAGTAGACGGCCAAGACGATGGTGGCGTCATAAAACGTATGAAGAGAGAAACGGATCTGGATTACTTAGTGCTTTAAAATTCCAGATTGTTAGTGGCCATTATAAGAATTTTACGCGAATGAGTCCGACTGACTTTGAATATTTTATCAATTTACTGGGGCCTAGAATACAAAGAACTAATACAAACTACAGAGAAGCAATTTCAGTACAAGACAGATTAGCAGTGACATTAAGATATTTGGCTACTGGCGATTCTTCCACAAGTTTGCAGTATTTATTTCGTATATCTAAACAAGCTATAAGCAAGATTATTCCAGAGGTTTGTGAAGAAATTATTAACGCATTAAAAGGACATATCAAGGTAAGTAGGTAAATAAACACAGTTCATATTCATACGGTTATCATTTATTATTTATGTAATATACAAATGCAAAACAGTTAGACAAGATCTTCCATATTTTCGGAAAACGGACTTTGCGGAGATGAGGATGCATGTGTGGTTGAATATGAATAAAGTGAAGAGGGAGTAACTGCTGGTGGTGATACAAGAGTGTGCATAGTTTCTGGATGGTGATAAGTACTGTGTCCTGGATGTGCTACTACAGACGAAACAGATGATATTTGATTATAATTCGATCTTTCTGTAGTGTCAGTTATCACTGTTAATGGTGTGTATGAAGCCGATGACTGTTGGTAATTTGATGTAGTTTGGGGCAAACTGATATAACTTGGTGTGTAATCATAGTTCGACTGTTCAGCACGAAAAAGAATATTCATTATTTGTTCTTGAACCGAATTCATAGTTTGCCTATTGTATTTCTTCATTTTCTGAAAAATAAAATCGCAAAATGACCTTAATTCGGGATTTTCTACATTGTTTTCTACGACTGTTGCAGGTTTTTCTGAAGCAGACTTTAGTATACCAAATGCTTCTTTAAGCATCTGCAATTTCGGATCCGCCTTTGATTTTTTCAGTGGTGGTTCCACTGTTTTGGATGTATTTATTTCTGTATTTTGATCTGGATTATTAGCTTCGTTGTTTGAACATTCCTGAAAATAACGAGAAATTATTTTGTATTGTTTCAGATACCAACAACATCAGAAGAATGGATGGAAGTGGAAAATAATTTTATGAAACTGTGGAATTTTCCTCACGCAATTGGAGCAATAGACGGAAAACACATTGTAGTCCAGTGTCCATTTAACAGTGGAACAGATTTTTATAATTACAAATCTAACTTTAGCGTTGTATTACTTGCTGTAGTAGATGCAGAATATAATTTTTTGTATGCACACATTGGTGCTCAAGGGAGGATTTCGGATGGTGGGGTATTAAAAAACTCTACTTTATACAGAATGATTGAGGAAAATACTTTGGGAATACCTCGACCTATAAAGTTACAAAACCGCGAAAAAGAAATTCCATATTTTTTTCTTGCCAACTCAGCTTTTTCTATGAGCCAAAATATTATAAAACCATATGCAGGAATACATTCTAAAGGATCTAAAGAGAGAATTTTTAATTATCGTCTATCTAGAGGTCGAAGAGTAGTAGAAAATGCATTTGGCATACTTGCTTCAGTGTTTAGGGTATTCAGAAAACCTATATTACTACAACCAGAAAAAGTACAAATTATTTCAATGGCCGCAGTTCATCTGCATAACTTTTTAAGACGTAGTAGTACTTCAGGATCCTTTTACACGCCTCCAGGATCTATAGATAATGAAAATGATTTAACTGGGCAAGTTGTTCCTGGTAAGTGGAGAGATGGCGAAAATTTAACTTCATTTTTTTCTATGAGTGCCATTCCTCGCAGATCCGCATTACAATTTAAAGAAAATCGAGAAGAATTGGCCCATTATTTTATAAATGAAGGAAAATTAACATGGCAAAATAATTACGCATAAAAATAGGTAAAGAAACTTACCATTGTAGTCAATCCTGTTTTCGGAATATCCCGATCTTGTAAAAAATTTAGGGCACTGTAAGCAAACCAGTTACTCTCGTATATTTCATTTCTTCCTGTAATAAATATACTCGTACAATACACATCAAAAACGGTGTACGCATTTTTTTATTACCATTTCCTTAAATAATAAATTACCTTTTCCAGTTCCAATGCTATTCTTTTCTTTTGCTTTTTCCCTTCGCCAAGACGATAACACAGTCAGCATTTTCTTCTTGCATTCTTCCCCTGTTGTACCCATTGCGACACCTATTTCAGCCCAAGCATCGAATTTTAAATGTCTCTTGTAATAGTCCTTGTTTTTCGGGTCCCATATTCCCGGCTTTTCTTTGTACATCTCAATCAAATTAAGCACTTTCTCCTCGTCCCACTCTGTCATCTTGATTACAGTAACTAAACGCTGAGCGTACACACTGACGATCAATAAAAATCGACGTCCACAACTCGACTGAAAATCTCTTTGTGTTCGATGAAAAACCGACAACTGGCGGTTCGTCGCGAACAGTTCAGAGCGCGCGCGCAAACCAGAGCTGCAACGCGTCTACACTAATAAAATTTGGTTGCTGTAACCGTTGCAGTTACAGTTACAGTTCGCCGGTGAGTACACACCTTTTGATACATTTTAAATACATTTTTTATATACAAAATCCATACGTCTATTTCTTTCATTTACAATTTTTTCGAGTTTGTATTAAAACGTAGAATGAATCAGCTCTTTTTCAACCGATAACATTGTCAAAGCGTTAAATATCTCTTGTGTTTCGCAGAAAACGTTTAATTCTTTTCAAAGTCGAGAAACAACGTACTCCTTCTCCAGTGGATATGGGTGTTATAGTCATAATTAAAACTAATGTTATTATATATAATATCTTAAAATATATATATAAATATCAGGAAAACTACTTGCGACAAATGCTTAAATTAAGTAAACTAGCGCAAACGGCCTGGCTACTAAATTCAACATAAATAACTGCGTTTAAAATCAAACGCGGCAACAAATCTAGCCATGTGCTTGAGATTGGGCAGCACCACCGGCTATTGAAATCACCGTTGAAAACACGGAAGCGGGATCAGCGGAGACGCGACGACCAAAAAGCTCGTTGTGCTAAAATTCATATCCCACACCGATCCGAATTATACATAAGGAGTTGGGTCTGGATTGACGGTGTAGTGGGTATGTTTATCTCGAAGATATTAGCGGCGCGGCAATATTTTACTTTCCGTCCAGATAAATAATAATTTTCAAAAGAAAATGGCAAGTATTTATGTACACACATATTATTTTAATTTTTCTGTAATGTTGCTGTGTGCTGCAGCTCCTAAGCACCTATATACCAGCCGCCACTGCTCTACGAGCTAGGATGGTTAGCCAGTTGTCAAAGAACACTTATTAAAGTATTTAACACAGTATCACTACTCTAGGCACTCAGATCTATTAAGCAGGTAGTATGCTAAAAGTGGGTCAAATGTTGACCTAGTTTTGAAATACGAGTGACCCGGTGACCTACTTTCGAAGGCGGTATGCTATAGGTGTCAATTCTTAATGTTTACAGTCAAGCTAGACTTTGGGGCAACACAAACAATGTTTCTACTGGTCGTAGCGCTTAAATTACTAAAATGCTGTTAGACTATGATAATTCAGAATATACTAACTCAATTTCAACTGCAAATAGAGTTAGATACTCAAACAATATGTAAAAAAAATGCTAGGAAACTTTAACTACGGTGCTAATTATTATAATTAAGAACACACCACTTCCCTAAGCATGACATTTTCAACACTAAAAGCTTTACGAGTTTCAAATTAATGGAACTGTTGCCTCTAAGAGCAGGATTAATTAATTAACAGGATAATCAATTTCAACTTTAAACTAATGCGCTTTTGCGGCTTGAACGAGTTAAAAGTTTATGAAAAACAACGGCTCACAGCAGTAACTAAGTATCTAAAACAAACTAGTTAAGAGAGCGAGTTATTAAATGATTACAACAAGTTAAATTAACTAATTACGAAAATGACGCGATGCCTGGGTCCCTACAGAACAATATATGGCAAATCAATATACATGCGACCTCACCAAAAGTTCACTGAAGGCAGCTAATAATCCAATTAAGTTAATCCAATTAGAGCGTACGAACGGTGCAAATAACGAGCGGTGTCACAGTGCTTTTTGTTGAACGCTGATGTCTTCTAGATTGGTTCGATGTCGTTGGATCGATGATAGAAGATCTCTCCGGGCGCCTGGAAACGCTGAATCCAGGATGAACGTCTTAGAACAGGCTTCCAGCGATGTTAGAACTCGGCTGAGTCAAGACTTCTGGAAAGCACTGCGATTCTTCTCTGTTCAATTCACTTTTTCGCGTTCACAGTTGTATGTGAAGTTTGCCCATTTGTCCCGGAGACTAAATCAGGCAGATTAAAAAAGACTGCACGCTATTGGTCTATCACACGGTGTGATGACAAAGACTTGATTAAACTGTTTAAATTTTACTTTTAAAGCTGATTGTCAAAGACACTATCAGTTGGAAAAGCAAAGAGTCACACGTTGACAGCACATCGATCGACGAAAGAATCATGCATTGTCCGAAAAACGCGGGGTTTTTGTTACGCTGAGGTGCACACGTCCCGCGAATTTTTGCACACCTCACCACCTGACTCCTGCTTAACCAGCAGTAAACCAGAAAAAACTGACCCTATTTTGCACCCGAAACTACACGAAGCTGCGAAAAACCTACCCTAAAACTGCACACGATACTACACTTGCCATATATGGGCATATTGCGCATTTAGCAGTGTTTGCGAGTTTTTTGCCATTAATCATTGTTCAATCCATGCATATGTCACATCAGATTAAAGAGAATTTAATTCCCTACACGACGATATGCATATCATTTCTGTGCATTCAAAATTCGCAGGAAACAAAGCGAAAAACGATTTCGAAAATCGAAAGCACGTGGCTAGGGCCGCCTCGTGGGTGGAGAGCGGCGCCCATTGGTCTGGCGCTGCAGGTCGCGGGTCGCGATATACACGAATTCTTAGATTCGCTGTAATTTTGGCAATTTTGGTCCGATTTTGACGCTTGATAGCTCAAAATGAGCGTCTCGACGAGACCTAGCGTTTTAGATCCTAGAAGCTTGTAGGCGAAAAAATCGCGGAAAACGAAAACGACAATATGTTCTGCGTCTATGCTCAAGAAAATTATAATAGTCGTGCTCCTGTGAGATGACATTTAGAGTTATAAAAACCCAAATAGAAATCCATCTTTATACATCTTTGAGTGGCGGCTAGAATATACTGAAAATGCAATTATCAAAAAAAAAACAGATTTTTGTCCACTACTCAGTGGCGAAAGAATTGGACCAGTTGTCGTGCAAAATGGTTTTCGCAAATGCGGTTTGGTACCGTGGGACCTGAAGTAGGACCTTAATATTGTCCGATAAGCGGGATCAAGTGTGTGAACCAGCAATTTATGGAGGAACTGACTTTAAAGGGGCTTTTTAGAGAAATACGTGGAATAGGTTCAATTCTGAAAGGGTTATCAGTGGGAAAGCGACCCTATTGGTCGAAAATATAGAGAATTAAACGATGAGGTTGAAAAACGAAATCCAACACCAAATGAAGGGAACATTGAAAGTAACGAGAATAATCAGAAGTACTAATGCTAGTGATTATTTAGAACAACATGAACAAATTCATGCTACCAAGAATGAAACTGAAGGC
Organism: Pissodes strobi; assembly: GCA_016904865.1. Lineage (NCBI taxonomy): Eukaryota > Metazoa > Arthropoda > Insecta > Coleoptera > Curculionidae > Pissodes > Pissodes strobi. Next base: position 14,638 of record MU186724.1, on the reverse strand, counting down.
TATAGAACTGGAAGAAAAAGTTATTGTTACGTAGAAAGGACACACCAGACACTAGTGCAAAAGATATAGAACTTGAAAATATAAAAAACTCCTACCATAGAAATTAACTCCAGGTTAAACATTTGTAAAAATGATCAATTCATATCCTCCCTCTTTAAACTAATGTTATTCTGGCAGCCAGACAAAATCCAAACAAAAGAAAGGAAAACCAGATCGAAATTTTTTTCAACGTATTTACACTGATTTAGGCGAAAGGGGTAGCTTTCATAATAAGAATCCTAGTGGCAGACCACAGGAAGAACAGATTTTGGTTCGTGTTACGGACGATTCCTATTTGAGCACTAGACGCTTGGAAGCTGCTACTGCAGTAAGTAAATCAACTGTATCACGAATTATCCACACTGAAAAATTGTACCCTTATCATTTTACGCCTGTACAAAATTTACTGGAAAATTATATTTATTGTCCAGTATGGAATTCTGTCAGTATTAAACAAAAAAAAATTAAAACCCGACATTCCTAAAAACCACATTAATTACTGATGGGGCGACGTTCACGAGACGTGGAATCTTCAACTGGAGAAATAATCATTATTATGCTCTTGAGAATCCACACCTGGCAAGAGAGAGAGACATTTTCAGCAATAATTATCACTGAATGTTTGGTGAGATATCATAACAGATGCATATTTGCACTTCTTGGAAAATGAATTATTTAATTTATTAGATGATGTACCTCTAAACATAAGGCTAAATATGTGGTTATGCACTTCGCACGTTTAGTTCGAAATCATCTTAATCGACGTTTTCCACATCGGTGGATTGGTCGCGGTAGTGACATTCCTTGGCTCCCTCGTAGTCCAGACATTAACCCGCTTGATTTTTATTTGTGGGGACATAAGACGTCACTAGTTTATAATCAATTATAATACATGTGAACTTTTACAAAAAATTCAGGGAGCAGCTAATATGATTAAAACCAAGCGACACTGTCCCAAAAGTGAGACGTTACTTAGTTTAAAGTTTAATAAAGTGTATTGAGGTCAACGGCGGCTACTTTCAACATTTACTGAAGTGAGCTTCTTGTTTTATCTGGATTGTCTCTAATTTATTGCGTTGTGATAATTAAAAGTATGCATGAATTTAGTTACTTTGAATTTTTAAACATTATGATGTTTAAACGGAAATATCTCGAAAACGGTTAGAGATATTAGGGTCGAGCAAGAAAAACTTTTTAGCCTAGAAATAGCCCTTCTTTAAGAAACCTGGATTGAAACGTACCTAATATTACAGGTAAGAAAAATAATCATATTTATAAAACAAAGTGTAGCGTCCCCTAGTGTGAAACTTAAAAACTGCTACAAATTCTTATTTATCACCCAGAAACACATAATAATGGCAACTTTCGATTCGATACCTTGAACTGTTTTCAAATTATGGCTTATTTTCGAAGATAAGCTTTCACTTTCAACACGCTGTATCTCTAGAACGAGTAACATTTCGAAAAAAACTTATATGACCTAATCGGTCTAGTTTGATGTCTAGTATCTCCAGATGCTCTATGGCCCATAATTTATGGGACACCCTGTATATTCCGCATTTTGCTTGAGTAAGGTTCGAATATGTTACTTTTAGCAGAAAAAAATACGCAGTACACAAATCCAAATTTTACATAAAAAGATAATTTGAACAACTAGCATATTATTTTCATATATATTGTATTTGTACAATAATTATCAGCTAAGCAATATCTATAACGAAACTAATATCTCAGAAAGTGTTGCAGACTAGTTATTTAACAAATATTATCCGATAAATCTTTGACCAACTATCTCATTCTGATAGGGATAGTTTTATACAGTAAATGAATATGTTTTTATCAAAATAATGTTCTGGTTGCAGATGACACTCCTCGGATTTTAGAGGTTGTTTTTGTAGACTTGCGCGGAAGGCATTTCTTAAAATATAGTATGTTCCAAAACTTGTGCAATTTTCCATTTGGCGTTGTAAGAGGGATGCAATATCTACGGAAAAAACAATATTTGAAATAAAAAGTAAAAGATTCTTCTGAAAATCGTTAAGTTAGTTATGTGCTATAACTAACGCCTTGGCGTAAATAAACATCTGGTAAAAAAAAGGAAGCAATGAATGATTTCGCAAATACTCACATCAGTGTAATTCAAAAACAGCTTGATTGATTTTAATTTCAGGAAATTTCCTAAGGAACATTATGTAGTAAATATTATTAGTAAATGTTATTACACCTCCATTTGGAATAGTGTAGTGTAACTAGTAATTACCAAACAGCAAAAACAAAAATAGTAGTTTTTGGCATCGGAGTTCGATTGAAACATTCACACAACACGTCTATTTGCATATCTGTTCATAGGTGATAAATTGTAACAGCGAGCTTTCTTTTTACAATTTAAAACATCTTTATAGTATTTTAAACAACTTGAATCAAGTGGCCCATTATTTTTATCACCAAAAGTCTACCCAAGGATATTTTTATGGAATCATATCCGCCTTTGGGCGACAAAAACATCTTTCTAATCAACGTTTAACGTTAGTTTTCTTGCTGTAAAATACTTTTTCACAGTCGTGTACTATGTGTTATTAAAGTAAATTTAATATCCATCACTTACGAGCAATAAATATTAATTTGTTTTCGAAGTTTCCTAAGAAATTAAACATCTTTACCTGCTTTTGTACCAACGGTTGTTCCCAATGAACCCTCTTCCAATGTTTTGATATATTAGTTAGGACCTTGCCACAAAAGTAGCATGCATGATGTTTGGGTTGCTTCTTAGACACCTTTTTTTGACGGAAGTACTCGCTAATATATAATGAAAAGTGGATAAATGTAGGGTTCTATATATTTTCCAGTCATTATTCTTGGTAAATTGTTCTTTTACCTCGCCGACTTAAATCATTTTATATTTACTATGAATTGCATTATTCAGTCAATCTTGGCAAAGCAACCAATATTATATAGAATAAGGAATGAGGTGTATAAAACATATTTGAAGTCATTAGATGCAAACACTTCAAAAAATCGAAACCTTTCATTTTTAGAATGACTGCATTAACTATGAGTTGGAATATTTGAACATAAAGAGGACCGTAAGGAACCATAATCGGAAAATTTGCGACGAAACGTACGTCATGCATCATATTAAAGAACTAGATGGTATTTCCCGGAGAATTAGAAATGTCGTTTTCTGTGTTTTTTAATGTTTCTTAGTGCAGTGTAACGTCAATAGATATTAGTTCATGCCTATTATCTGCATATTATTACAATTTAGCGAAGATAAAGGAATATGTTCAATCCAAAAATATTCTTGTACTTTCATGCTGATATGATGGGAAATATATTACTAACACTGCCATTTACTATTATAGGGTGATTCACCGTTCATGTTTTTCGCGAACCAGTCAACGAACCGCTTAGATAATTTTAATCATTTGTATAAACGGGCATGCTCGACCTAGCTAAAATCATTTCACTCTGTATTTTAATCTCATTTTTAGAATCCCTATTGATTTCTTAACAATTCCCCGTATATATAAATCTTTCAACCCAGCCTTCATTAACCGACCCCATTTTAGCTTTCATTTGCGAAGGTATACCTAAGGATTAATCGACGTACTTATTATTGATCGGAATTGGCAGAGCCCGCAACGATATAATTGTGGGATTCCCCATTGAAACTGTGAGATTCCCAGCTTTCTCTCCATGCAAAAACACAAACCGTCGCACCAGAAGTTTTAGTTTTATTGCTCTATTGTCAACATAGTGTTACATAATGGAGCCGGAAATTAAACTAAAAATCATATTAAAAACTATACAAAGACTGGTCGCGGGCAAAACAATACAAAAATGCATCGAAAATTTGTGGTGTAGGCGAAGTTGTTGTTTATGAATCGGATGGAAGTAACAGGGAAGAGAAAAAGAACCAAAAAACTTGTTAGTAAAAGGCACGTAAGGCCTACGGGCAAGGGTTTCCCTGGAAATTTAACCGACTCATTTGCAACATACCTTTTTTATGTTAAACGTTGCATGGTGCAAACCACTTACTCCTAAAAATTAGTGGATGGGCGTGGGGTGTTGTACGTATAAAGTGATTAGTGATTCCGTGATATCTATTAACTGATTTGACATTGGTAAAGGTAAGCGATATAAAAATATTTTTTAAACCATTACTTGCATAATATGTATTGTAATAACTACCATCGAGAAAAGGGCGATTTTAACTTATGGGTAAAAATTGGGCGTGGTACCATCAAAATTGTCAGCGTTTGCCTCCACAGCGCCGAGCACCACTGCAGCCGTGTCTACGGGTCGGACTAAGAGTAGAATTTAGTGTAAAGATTTAACCAGTTGATAGCAATCCTTGAATTTCTTTTTGTACATAGGCATTCCATTTCTATTAATTAACATTAAAATTAATCAATCTTCAGTTTTGTGTTTAATTAGCGTTAATGTAACTTCTCCTGAGATAATAAATTCAGCCTATGGCTGTGGTCCTTCAAACAACTAGTTACGCGGTTTTACGACATTACCCACGTGTTGTGTCCTCCTTGTGATGGAGTGACATGCAGCATCCACTCCCTACCAAATGTGAATGTGGTTTTAAAGATATGATTTGCTCAGCTAAGATCCAAAAGAGTGTCAGTTTCGGAACCTATAGAGCAACAAGAAGCTTTATTAAATTGGCAGTCCCTCTATATGGTTCGTTTTACTGCAAATGCAGGATCTCTATGCCATTGGAAGAAAAGGTATGGTAGACACTTAAGACAGTGTGGTGGGAAACCTGCTAAAGTTTCTGTGATTTCAACATTTTAACCAATACCTGAATCAGTTAGTTGAAAAAAAAAAGGTATATACACCCGATCGAATTTGAAAACCTTCCATAAAAAACACTCTCGTCTTACGAGCAGAGTTCTGCCCCTGGCTACAAACGCTACTCTAGTCAATGAATCACCGAAAAAAAATGTTAGTACGTCTGGCAAGTAGAAGGTAATTGGATCTCTAGTTACATAAGATGGGACATTCAAACAAACTAGACAAGAACTTTTCATCGTCTATGAGACCATTCATGGTTTGATACAAGTACATTACATAACATTTCTTCCTTCGCTTTTCAAGAGATTCAAGGTCATACTTGCCGCAAAGTTGACTAATTGGCACGCGACGATCATAATAATAATAATAATAATAATAATAATAAACTCTTTATTTCAAATCACATTACAAATTTCACAATGAACTTGAAATGAAATGACGTCAAGTAGTCACAGAATACCTTTACAAATCCGTACAAAAATCCTTTAGACAATAGGGTTCTAGATTCACCAATAAATTATTAACAGACAGTTTAAATTTTTTAACCGACTCAATACCCTTTATCTGGGTAGGGAGAGCATCATATAATTTTACACACATTTAATAAGAAGCCTTTTCTGTGAGCGAGAGTCTATGAGTTGGATATTTAAAATTTAATGTTCTTGTATTATAATACTGGCCTGTTTTAGCCTCAAAAAGGTATTTATTACAAAAGAAAAATATATTATAATATATATACCAGTTTCTCTGTAATAATTAATATCAAGAGATAATTTTCTACATAAGAAATAAAAATAAACATTTGCAAATACCATAACACGGATTTTAGTGTGTTTTTTTGCTGTTTATGACTTGTTTTTGAGTTTTCAATGCCCGAAATAAAATGCTTTAATTTTAAGATGGACACATTTATCGATAACATACCAGCGGAATGGAGACCGTTAGTTTGTCCTTTCTTTTTGGCAATAATAATTAAATTTCCCCAGCTTTCTGGTACTTAAGAACAAAAATATAAATAATGATTACCATTTTGTTGCTCAATCGATTGTATAGTTTCTGAAACATCAGTTGAATTTTCAGTAATGGAATCTTCCACATAAATAACTTTTATGTTTTCCAATATAATCACCTTTTCATCTACAGCGATAGTTGCTGGTATTTCTATATTCTTTGCTAAAAAACATAACATTTCAAGTTGTGAGACATAGTAATGTGTCAAAATGTAACACATTTTATAAATATATTATCGTGAAAAAAAAAGCGTAGAAGACTTTTACGTACAAGTCTACACATGGGAATATTATTACTTTATCAAAACATTTTTTAATTTACAAATTATAAACGTGAACCTATCAACCATAATATGTTCTGAAAGAAAAAGCTTAAAAACTACAGTTTTCCATGCAACATCATTTTGAACTGAAAGGATATCCACTGGCTTTTTTTATTTCAGTGATAAAACAACAAAATATTTTTAAATTTGATTAAAAAAATAAATAAATAAATAACCCTTTATTACAAATTCATAATTTCCAGTTTTGTATTTTGATCATGAAAATCTAGAGAAGAAAATGGTATAACTTGATAAATAAAATGAGTATTTATATAAACTGAATATAAAACAAAATGAAGATTGCAAAACGTATTTCAATAATAAATGACCAAATGGG
>MU186723.1:90938-121886 GCA_016904865.1 Pissodes strobi | reverse complement strand
TTGATCCCAAAATGGGATGATGGTAAACCGGCATTTTTCCTCTACTGGGATCAAAATCCTGAAAGGCGTCCGTCAAGGGTGCATTTTATCGCCACTGTTATCCAACCTGTATTCCGACGGAATATTCCACGAAGCATTATACGAATGCGATGAGGCGATCACTGTCAATGGGATTAAGATAAAAAATCTGAGGTATGCGGATGACACTGGTCTTGTAGCCGACTCCCTAAAAGGACTGCTGGAACTGGTTAACCGCGTGACGGCTTCAAGTTCGGAGGCCGGCCTAAGCCTAAACGCGAAAAAGACAAAGTGGCTGGCAGTTAGCAAGACAAACAACGTGGACGGACTGCTGGAAATCAACGGTCAACGGATTGAACAGTTGAAAACATTTAGATATCTTGGGTGCCATCAGTTAAACCAGAAGTGAGGATGCGCAATGTACATTACAGCAGATATTTAAGCTTGCCTCTACGAATCCGATTGCTTCGCTGTTACGTGTTCAGCATACTGTTCTATGGAATGGAAGCGTGGACCTTGACAGATCGATGTGCAAAAAATTAGGCCTTTGAAATGTGGACATACAGAAGGATCCTGAGAATTTACTGGGTGGAGGGAGTACGCAACACCGAGGTACTTTAGCGCCTCGATAAACAGTTAGAGGTCCTTTTCACACTAAAAAAGCGCAAACTGGAGTGTTTTGGTCACATCTTAAGGAATGACAATCGACTTTTGAAACTTATTTTAGAAGGGAAGATCGAAGGACGGAGAGGCCCGGGTAGAAGAAGGGTAACCTGGCTAAGAAATTCAAGGTAGTACCACCTTATTATTTCGTCGAGGTGCAGACGGTCTAGATAGCGCTGATGATTGGCAACGTCCGAGGCGGACAAGGCACCTGAAGAAGAAGAAGGAGCTTAGAATGAACATTCTTGTCTATTGTTAATGTTCGATGGCATGGAGTCAAAGACTCTGTGCAAAATAATAAACCATGGAAGACGGATGAAATTATACAAAAGATGCAAGAACGACGCAAAAACAAAAATAAAAATTCGACCTACAGAGAGAAATACAAAAATTAGAAAGAAAATCAAAGAAGCCAAGCGAGTCTGGATATCAGAGAAATGTGATGAAATTGAAGAGCTGGATAAAAGATATGACAGTCACAACATGCATAAGAAGATAAAGGAAATGACGGGACGATACAATAAAAGAAATGTTCACAGCATACGAGACAGCGACGGTAAATATCTGATCACAGTAGAAGAACATCTTTCTCACTGGGAAAAATATGTCGAAGAGCTTTTCAGGGATACAAGGTCTGACTTCAATGTTGAAGATGGAGAAACAGGACCAATAATAACTCAAAATGAATTAATTAACGCCATTATGACAGCAAAAAATGGTAAAGCTACAGGCCCTGATGACATTCCTGCAGAACTTCTAAAACTCATTGACAACGAGAACATCAAAATAATGCTAGATCTTTTTAATGCAATTTATAAAACAGGACATATACCCGCCGATTGACTAAAATCTGTCTTTATAGTACTGCCAACAGTAGCACACCCAAAAGAATGTCAAGGCTATCGCACGATTAGTTTAATGTGTCACACCTTAAAGATTTTTCTTAGAATAATACATGGGCGGATCTTTAAAAAATGCGAAGAGTACTTAACCAACACTCAGTTTGGGTTTCGTAGAAAAGACGAAATACAAGACAGTACAAAAACAAATACAAAATACACAAATAAATATAAAGATAGACCACAAGAACATAGAGAGAGTTAAAACGTATACATATCTAGATACAATCATAAGGGAAGAATGGAGACAGAAAGCAGAAATAAAAAGCAGAATAGACCAGGCCAGGCAAGCTTTTGTAAAAATGCAGCCACTATTGTGCTGCAGGCATTTTAACATCCCCTTGAGAAAAAGAATTTTAAAATGTTATATATTTCCAATTGTGCTCTACGGAGTAGAGGCATGGACCCTGACTGATAAAATGTGTAAACGCATAACAGCATTTGAGATGTGGACGTACCGCCGTATGCTCCGGATCTCATGGATGAATAGAATCACAAATGAGGAGGTACTGCGTAGAACTTTTATACTCCATTAAGAAGAGGAAACTGGAATATTTAGGTCACATTATGCGTAACAACAAATATGAATTGCTCCAACTTATAATTCAGGGAAAAATTAATGGAAAAAGAGGACCTGGCCGAAGAAGAGACTCCTGGCTGAAGAATCTCCTGGTCTGGTTCGGGAAAACATCTGCCGATCTCTTTCGTACAGCAGTTTCGAAAGTGAAGATTGCCCTACTGATCGCCATCCTCCTTAAATAGGAGAAGGCACAAGAAGAAGAAGAAGAAGACAAGGTCCCGATAGCGCTGATGATTGCCAACGTCCGAGGCGGACAAGGCGCCTGAAGAAGAAGGAGTTTAGAGTGAACCTTCTTGTCTACTGTTAATGTTCGGTGGCATGGCGTCGTTAAAAAATAGTTCTTAATTTTCCTAGAACCATTTCGTCCGGAGCCAATCCAACTTTGAATTAAGAGCGCAAATATGGCATGTGGTAATTGCGAGTTCTGATTAAATCAGTTCTTTCATTTATTTTATAGCAAATATTTTAATTGCTTTGGGAAAACATAGGAAGGCAACTGCCTGATTTCGTCCGTGATGTTTTGATTCAATCGGAAGTGACCAGAGGTAATTTAAGTACAGTCAACTTTTAACTATTATCAAATATTTTACTCATTTCTGTAGCACATCACTAAATGTTTTTTGGTGTATGCACAGATACTCGATCTGTCATTCGAATATTGATAGTTGTGGAGAAAATAATGAAGATGATAGTGATTTTGAATAATGCTTTTTTTTCAGCATTTTTCTATTTTGATTATATCAATATTTCCAATGTCCTATATTTGCTATGAAAGAACTGATTAATCACCTATGAACTCGCAATTACCACAAGCCGTGTTTGCGCTTTTAATTCAAAGTTCCATTGACTGCTGACGAAATGAGTTCTACGAAAAATAAGACTGTTTGCTTCAGGGGTAGTATTAAGTAAATTAATGTTTAGCAAACTTTCAGTTTTCAGGAAGCATTTTCGTGAACTATTTTTTTAGCGACACGTACGCAGAGATGCTGACGCCACGCTCTCCTTTATTATGCTGACTGACAATTTTCTTCGAGGTAGGTCCTGATTGAATCAAATATGTAGAAATAAATTTTGCGTTTTCAAAAAACAGTTTAGGGATATACATTAATTTTACATGTTTATTAACGTCCCAGCACCAGGTGCCCCGCTAACTGACTGTCTGACTAAGTCCAAATAATAATCCAAACTAAAAAGTTTAGTCTTCGTAAAACAGCCACACTGATTGAACACAAGCTCTCGGACTATTAACTGGTAAAAATTTAATAGAAGATACGAAATTTTGTCATCGACATTTAAATCGATTATAAATGTTTTGCTTTCATGGAAATATTTATTCCATCAACAATACCGAATTATATATTCATATCAATTATAGGACTTTATAAAAAACTAAATTTTCTTTTATCTATTCGATCTAATTTCCTAATACAAAGTGGCCAGTGAGTGCGTCAAAATACGATTATAACTACAACATTTTGTATAATTTATTTACATTATTTGTAACGTCTTCCGACGAATTCTGTATAACACTAAGATAATAAAGTGAATGTTTTCAATCCTCTTTTAGTGACATAACAACTAGTTAATATTTATTATATTTTGTCTTCTTTTCTTGCATTTATAGCAAATTTAGCAGAACATTTCGCACTAGTTTGTCACATTATAATTTGCCATTAAAACTACTATAATTTAGGAACTTTCAACTGCAAAACAGAACGCATAAGAGCGACCAATGTTTGTAGTATCCACGGGGAAAGTGTTGCTAACTGGGATGATCAAAGGAATAAATATAAATAGACGCACTTATATAATATACACATTCACAATCTATACAGCACCTACAGACACAGGCTGATTCACGATGAAGTGTACATAGAACTGATCCATGCATAAATAAATATGAGTTATTTTTACACTTAAAGGATTTGTTTTATCGCGTTTTTTGATTATATCATATAAGTAAGAAGAAAATTAACTCTTTAGAAAACGGGGTGAAATTATTTACTTCGTAGGCTTACTTACAATAAACTTTACAAGCTCAACTTGAAATAATTTCAAATGGTTTCGATAACAGCAGCATGTGCACTTTCTGATGAATCATGTATAATATAAATTGTAACGATTCCGTCTTGATTCATCTGAAAACCGCAACATTTATAAATATAAAAAATAAATAATAGGTGCTGGTTAAGAACTATTTGAAGACAATGATGATTACAGCAGGACCTTTCACGTCTATATATATAATTGCCTATGGGACGAGATATATTAAAAAGGAGCTAAAGTAGATGGATTGGGTGATTAGGTCACAGTGGTTTGCTGCACATAAGCGAAATTCGACACCTATTTACTTAAATCGCACACAAAATGGAATCTTTCAGCAAATAAATGATGGAAAAGTCAAAATTATATTCTTAAAGCGCACAAAGGAACTAGACCGTGACATCTCAAAATGGCTTATGTATCTGTACCTAATCCCCTTATCATGTCTTCAATCTTTAATACGTGTATCTAAGTCCATTTGAAGTATTAAAAATTTATATTTAATCACAAAAAGATTTTCGCTCATCGCATCGGCGCAAAATCGGCCGAATTTCCTACGACAAAGCGCATATCAGATATAACGATCCAAGTGAAATCTCCTATTGTAATACTTCTTATCTAAACGTCCATAGGTATGTCACAGTAATCTTAAAATATATTTTGGAGCTTAGCTTTTTAGGCTACCATCGGTTCCTTTTGTTCCTTATTCTTCTCATCATCTTCTTCTTGGGGTTTGTCCCAGGGTTGCCTCTCTCCAGATGCGAAGATTAGATAAAATGTACAACAGAACGCATACACTGCGGATGCTGTAATGAAGACGATTCTCCATTTGGCGATACTAGGCTGAAAGCAAAAACAATTTATATTATATTTAAATTTCGTGAGTTGTCCGAATTGATGAATCAAAGTTGAGAGAGAGTGGTAGAATATTTTTCTGTTGAAGATAAAAGTGCGTACAAAATGACAATATTACTAACTGAGGGAAGGAGAGAGAGCCCCAATCTCAACGTTGACAGTCAAAAATGTCGGTTACTGGGTTGACAGAGGACAAAGCTGAATTGCTCGAGGAATGTTTCTAAGAACAATTCAGCGATGATCCCTTTGCCAACCCTGCAAAAGATTTCAGTATTGCCAAGACAATCCGTGTTTATAAGAATATGGAACCTCATTTACCGCAGCTATCATTAACGATAATAAAAGCGAGATGGCAGTCAATTTCTAAATTAGTAAAAATGATCAAAGCCATTTTCGATCTCTTGTCATTTTCCACATCAATTTGAAAAAGAGTCAAAATTATAGTTATAAATAAGAGCGGTGTTGGGGAAACATCCCAACATGTGTATTAACTTTCGTTTTTCACCGTGTAGTTTGGTGCTAACACCCTGTATGTCCGTAGTATGACTGAATCATAATTCAAACCTAAATATATTTATTTCCCCCCAGGTAAACAGAAATTGGTGCATTTAAATTATTGTATTTCAGTTACTCCTTAGTCCGAACCTGGATTGTCGGTATAATAGATTCCGTTATATGCAACAATCTCTGGAAAGAAAGCTGTCACTTCTTCTTCTTCTTTTAGCTCTACAACCCAGGGTGGGTCTTGGCTGACTGCACTACTTGCTTCCATCTTGCACGGTCCTCCATTAAAAGCGGATCGAACGGTATATCCATCGCTGACAGGTCTGCTTTGATGTTGGCCCTCCATCGCATACGTGGTCTTCCTGGAGGCCGCTTTCCTGTCGGCACTTCTTCCATTTGGGAGTCTGTGCACATGACCCGCCCATCTGAGGCGCTGAGACTTTATTTCTTGTACAATATCGGGGTCGTTGTAAATTGCTTTTATTTCACCGTCTTGATGCGGTATTGGTTTGTACTCGGGTCAAAGGACGGACCAAAAATTTTCCTTAACACTTTCCGCTCAAATCTTCTGAGCTTTTCTTCATTGGCTTTTGTCATAGTCCATGTCTCACATCCATATGTGAGTACCAGTCTAATGACTGTTTTGTATGTTTTGATCTTGGAAGCTTTTGTCAGGGATTTTGACTTGAATATGTTATTTAAGGAATACATACATCTGTTGGCTGACTGTATTCTTCCCTTTATCGCTTTCGTGATATCGTTGTCTTCACTGATCGTTGCCCCTAGGTATCTCCTTGTTTAAGGCCACTATGCACTTTAAAAGGCTTTGATAGTTTGTTGTCTATTCTTACTCGTACGACTTTATTGAATTTCCATCCCTTTTCTAGTAGTTGTCGGAGAGTGAAAAGCTGATCGACTGTGGACCTATTTTTCCTGAAACCTGCCTGATATTCTCCTCTAAATACTTCAACGAAAGACGTTAGTCTATTTAAAAGGATATTCGATAGAACTTTATAGGAGGTATTAAGTAAAGAAATGCCTCTATAGTTCGAGCACTTTGTTCTGTCTCCTTTTTAATGAATTGGAACTATTATGCTTTCTTGCCATTTCTTCGGTATCTTCTCTTGTTTCCATATGAGTTTTCCATATTTAAGGAGCTCTGCAGGTATATTATCCGAGCCTGGTGCCTTTGAGTTTTTCAGTTTCTTAAGTGTTTATATTGTTTCCTCCAGCGACGGTTCTTCTACTGGCAACTCTGCGGTTTGATAGATATCCTCTGCAGGACTTTCTTCATGATCTGCATCGAGTAGATTATTGAAATATTCTTTCCACGCTTTAAGTAGTTCAGCCTCGTCTACTATTAGGTCTCCATTTTCTTTTTTCAATACGCTTATTGAATTGGGTCTGAAACGTTTCTTGTCGTCTGCTATTGTCTGCTCTCTGGTGTTTAATCCAAGCCGATTCCTTTCCATCATCTCATATTTCTGATGATCTGCTTCTCGTTTTTTCTTTCTGATAAGTTTCCGGGTTTCCTTGCGGAGACGGCCGTACTCTTCTATATTTGCATTCGTGGAATTTGTATTTCTTGCAGTTTGCTTTATTTGCAGCTGTCTTCGACATTCTTCGTGAAACCACTTTATTGTTGTATTCTTTTTCTTTTCCCTAGAACTGTTACTGCTGTCTCCAAAATGGATTCCTTTATAGTATTCCACACTTCTTCGTTCAGTGTTTGTTCTAGTGTTTGTCTGTACCTTTCTTGTTCTTCTTCTTGTCTTGTAGTTTGTCTGTGTCCCATTTCAGCTCATCTTAGTTTTTGCCCTAACCACATAATGATCAGTATCACCATCAACTCCTCTAAGACTCCCTACATCCAACATATTGCTGCTGTGTCTGGCGTCAATAGCAAAATGATCGATTTGGTTACGGGTGATTTGATCGTTGGATACCCAGGTCTGTTTGTGGATGTTGATTTTATAAGCATATTATTGGCGGATGCCAGTTCAATAAATCTCGGTCCGTTGTCATTTGAGATGTCGTGTAAGCTGTGTTGGCCTATTGTTGGTCTGAAATTAGGCTCTTTACCAATTTTGGCGTTCATGTCTCCGCACAGGATTTGCATGTCTTGTTTGGGCAACTTTTTAATTGTTCTTTCGAGTTGGCCGTAGAAAGTGTCTTTTGTTGTTTCGTCCTTTTCTTCCGTTGGCGCATGAGCTGAAATGATCGAAATATTGTACCATAGTCCTTTCAGTCTGATGTAACACATTCTCTCGCTTATCGGGTCAAACCTTAGAACATTACTTAGGAGTTGCTCTCTAATTACAAAAGTTGTTCCGAATTCATGTTTTCCTGATTGGCTTCCGCTATAGAAACTATTGACTTGCTGACTTTCACGTTTCGACTGGCCAGCCATCTAAGCTCTTGAACTATATTCGAGCTTTTTCTAGTTGTTCTACAGCGTGAGTGGATATGCCTGGTCTATACCAACTCTGCACATTCCATCTTCCGATATTCATAGTCCTTATACGTTGCGGTTTAGTTTTTCCATTTATATCAGTCCGTTTTCGAGGCAAAATTGCGGTTTTCATAACAGGGGTTCTTTTTACAAGGGAGGGTTGTTAGCCCTCCGCTAAACCTTCCTCCTTTATCCGGGCTTGGGACCGGCAGTGGGTTGATTTAATAATCCAGAAACGACCACATGAGCTGTCACTCCGTCAAGGAAATCGTTATTAATCGTTCTCAATTTGTCAGTGTTGTGTAAACAGCAATATGTCAAATAAAGAAAGAACATATTCTACCCTCTCAAATGCATCCGCCCCCGCGCAATTTCCCGCTGTTCGCGCCGATAGGAAAAATTCATTTTAGTGCCTTACAAACACTCGCTGGTGAAACAACGGCCCAGCCCCGCTCTGTTTGTGTTTGGCGCCAAAAACATCAGCCCTTGTCGCTGTCCTGTTTGACGCCAAGATGTTTAGTTAGTTTTCTCAAAATTTAAGTTTTAGTCGAAGAAAGAAGTAATAAAGTGTCTTACAAACACTCAACCGTGATGCATCGATCCAGTCATCGCTCTGCATGAATTTGGTGCCAATTACATCTGCCCAGTCGCAGCTCTGTTTGACGCCAAGATGTTTAGTAGTTTTTCTCATTTGTTTGCTGCTGTAACTCTGTTCTCCTTGTCCAAGCTTGGACAAAGAACTCTTTTGGGCGTTTTAACGCATTCTCTTGAGACAATGCAGCTCGTAGTCTCTGCTGTTGAAAATAGAAGAAGGTAAAATGGCGGATGGAAATTTGTAGCAGACAAATCTATTCCTGTACTCAGGGTTCGAGTCAAATGTTCGAAGTCTTATATCCCTGGCAAAGTTAATTGAGAGAATCGAAGAAGACGGAAAGTACAAGGTATTTTGTGTGAACGAAAAAGCAGTTAGTTGAAAAAGAACGTTAAGTAAATCCAGTAAAGAAAGAAGTTCTTGTTAAATTTAAATAATCAAGAAGTTTTGTTAGATATTTAATAATAGTTAACCATATGTACAGTACCTATTTAGTTTTATGTGTGAAAGGATGAATGCTTGAAAGTAGTTAGAAACCATTGTATATATTTATCATATTTGATGCAAATTAATTTTTGCATTATTAAAGTACGTTTCAATTCACACCCTATTTTAATACAGTCCACTAATTAAAGTGGTTAATCATAAAGTTAATTACCACCCCCACCTTTGTGGTCATAAATGATTAAAGAAATAATTGTTTATTTCGACCAAGCGGTTACCGACTTATCAGTCTTCTTTCTAATTTCTTTCTCTCAAAAATTGCAGATAGAATCATTCTTTCTCATCTTAATTATTTCATAACTGTCCTCCCATTGGAACAATTT
Organism: Pissodes strobi; assembly: GCA_016904865.1. NCBI lineage: Eukaryota > Metazoa > Arthropoda > Insecta > Coleoptera > Curculionidae > Pissodes > Pissodes strobi. Next base: position 112,453 of record MU186723.1, on the reverse strand, counting down.
GGGGTTAGAGCCGGATATTGCAGACTGGTTACTAATATCCTGAAGGGTTTCCATACAGGAGCTATATGATACCGATGAACAATGAATTACAACAGATGATATCCTCAAGACAGTGAAAAATCTAAAAAATCGAAAAGCACCAGGCATTGATAATATCAGCAATGAAATGATCAAAAATGGGGGAAATACCATCATCAAAGAAATAATGCAGCTATTTCGAATAATCCTCCAAGAAGAACGAATTCCAGAAGAATGGAGGACCAACATAACAGTACCAATTTTAAGGAAGGTGCAAAAAAAGAACCCAAGAACTACCGTGGCATCACATTGCTTAGAGCAGCGCTCAAAATTTTCACAAAAATATTAGCCGAGAAAATCGAAGCTGCCGTGGGAAGCTGTGAAGAACATCAGGGATTCCGCAAAAATAGATCAACAATAGACGCTATCTTCATAGTACGACAACTAGCGGAAAAAGGAATTGAATTTGACAAACCCGCCTACTTATGTATGGTGGACTTCAAACAAGCATTTGACCGAATACAATTGAACGACATTACAAATATTCTACGGCAACATCGAGTGGATGACAGATACATTAACGTAATAAAAGACTTAAACAAAAACAATAGCACACATATTAAAGCAGACCAAACGCTAACTGAAAAAATTGACATCAAGGTTGGATTTAGACATGGGGACAGCTTAAGTCCAACCCTCTTTAACATCATGATGAACGAAATAATCAAAGAGGTCAAAAACACAGGAACAGGATACAGAATGACGAACAATTGCCTCAAGATAATATGTTATGTAGATGATGCCACACTAATATCAGAGAACGAAGACCACCTACAAAGATTACGATTTGCACTCAATAAAACCGCCAAAAAATTCAACATGACCATATCAACAGAAAAAACTAAATCAATGGTTATATCCAAAGAGCCTGTCAGGTGCAAACTTATGGTGGACAATAAAACGATAGAACAGGTCATGAAATTCAACTAAGAGCGAACTGCATCAAAGCATCAATAATTTCCGGTAGCCTAAGAGACCTAATATGGAAAAACAAATATATGACGGCAGAATGCAAGATAAGGATATATAAAACCTGTGTAAGACCCATTCTAACATACGCTGCCGAGACCCGAGGCGAAACAACAAAAACTAAGAAACTCTTGAGAAGTACAGACAGAAGATGTTGTTAGATGGGTTAGATCCCGAAGAAGGTACTGGGGAGACCATGTAGACAGGATGGATCAGGATAGAATTGCCAAGTGGGCAAAAGACGAAAGGCCACAAAGCAGAAGACCCCAGGCCGCCCGCCCAAGAGATGGCAGGAGTCTTGGACGTCCGAATCGCAAGAGAGGTAGACCGCAGTACACTACAGGACAAGTCCTAAATCAAGAAGAAGAAGAAGAGCTATATATTTTTAACAGTTTTTGATAAAGTCTGGCATAATGGCCTTATTGTCAAGTTAATCAGACTGCGAGTTCTTTCATGTAGATCTGTCTTAGTCTATACTGATGGAGCATAACCCAGTCCTAAGCCCATGCAAGCAAAGATTCCCAAGACTTCCCATTATTCCCTTGTCTGCAATTTATTCTCTTCATACACGACATTACAAAGCCCCGAGGTGATGAATCACATTGCTGCTTTAGCTACCCATGGATCAAACCCAAGACATACAGGGTGTTTCGGGAGGAAAGGAAAATATTTTAAGGACGTTTTCGGAAGGTCATTTAAGAAAAAAAATATCATACATGTATCTGGAAATGATTTCTTTCCGAGATACAGGGTGTCAAAAAAAATTCGAAAATCAGTTTTTCTTAAAAATCTCGAAAACGATTTATGGTTTTATATTAAAGAGTCAATTCAAAAGAAAAAAATGTGTGGAATTTACTTGGTTGGAGAGATCGTTTTCTAGTTATAATCAAAATACTGTTTCTCTGCAGGCATTTTCGGAAAAAAATAATCCCAAAACAGTTGGCATTTTGATTATTACTCAAAAACGATCTCTCTAACCAGGAAAACTCAAGATACATTTTTCTTTGGAATTTACTCTTCATTAAGAAACAAATACCCGAGAGGCGGCTCACTCTCAAAGTCGCTGTACAGGGTGGCTCGAATTCTGTATGGGGAACTCGAAAACCGTAAGAGATACAGTGTCGGTCAAATTAAGGCAAAATTGCGCATTTAAGTGCCTAACAATATGCCGTTTAGAAAGTCTTAAAATTCCGAGTATTTTCGGAGATATCCGGAAAAAACCGAAATTTTGAAAAATCGTTTTATTTTTTTCCTGGGCTTATTTAAAAACGGATTTCAAATCTAATTGCACTTTTGCATTGCCACTTATTCCGCTCTATCCAATGATGTTATCCAGTTTGAAATCCGACGTTTCGTCTTCAAGGGATCACCATCAACTTTCTTTTTTTAAATACGAACTCTAATTTTTGTTATCGTTTTTCAGATGATATTGGCCTTATTAATATGAGTATGTGTTTTTATTTTTTTTTATTTTTTATTTTTTAATTTTTACTACTTTTTTATTATTTTTATTTTATATATTTTGCTTTGGCGTGATTTTAAATAATTTAAGGTAGGTACTTTTGAAATTTTCATATTCTATAAAAATATTTTATTTGTTTTTTGCATTAAGTATTAAAAATTTAAAATAGTAAAATTATTTTTTACGAGAATATGGCCATGAACTATTACTCAAACAAGTTGCTTAGTGCATTTTATTTATAAGAAAGATTCCAATAGGTGTTTTTCCATCAAAGTTCCAATAGTATCGCGTAGTATGATTATAAATTTCTGTTGTTCTCTATTAAATAAATTTTTGAATTGGTTAAAAGTTGGGAATATTTTATCTTTGCAGTAAGCAACTTGTTTGAGTAATAGTTCATGGCCATATTCTCGTAAGAAATAATTTTACTATTTTTTATTTTTAATACGCTCCAATTTTCCACTTAATACAAAAAACAAAATAAAATATTTTGATAGTATAAAAATTTTAAAAGTACCTACCTACCTTAAATGATTTAAAATTGTGCCAAAGCAAAATAATTAAAAAAAATAATAAAAATAAAAAAAATTAAAAAAAAAATAAAAACATATAGTCATATTAATAACGCCAATACCATCTGAAAAACGATAAAAAAAATTAAAGTTCGTATTTAAAAAAAGAAAGTTGATGATGATCCCTTGAAGACAAAACGTCGGATTTCAAACTGGATACCATCGTTAGATAGAGCGGAAAAAGTGGCAATGCAAAAGTGCAATTCAATTTGAAATCTGTTTTTAAATAAGCCCAGGAAAAAAATAAAACGAATTTTCAAAATTTCGGTTTTTTCCGGATATCTCCGGAAATACTCGCAATTTTGAAACATTCTAAACGGCATATTGCTAGGCACCTAAATGCGCAATTTTGCCTTAATTTGACCGACACTGTATCTCTTACGGTTTTCGAGTTCCCCATACATAGACACGAATTCGAGCCACCCTGTACATTTTCTTCCAAAATCCCGGGAAATCCCTTCGAAATACTTCCGAAATCGCGAAATCCATCGGAAATCGAATTGAAATCCTGAAGTCCAAATGGATTTCTTGAAATCCTTAGTGGTATCGCGTCGAAATTCTTGAACAACCTATTGCCGGTATTTCCTTTTTTTCATCCCATGATATAAAAATGATTTCTTAAATTTTTGTTGGTAATTATTGGCATTAGCATGTGGACTGTTTTTTCGAATTTTTTTTGCATACCCCTTATTTTTGAGTCGTAGAACACGAATCCAAAGTTTTTTTTCTCGGTTTTTCCGGAAAATAGATTTTAAATGTTCCAGTTACTGAAACTATGAAAAGAAAGCCAAATGAAGCAAAAATCGAATTAATACGATTTTTTGCAAAATAAATTAGAAGACCAACTTAGAAAGTGCATTTTTTTTTGTATTTTATGGTGTCGAATTCGCTGTATATTTTCTTCCGAAATCTCGCGAAATCTATTCGAAGTCCCTGGAAATCATTTCGACAGTCGTCCGAAATCCATCGGAAATCGATCCGAAATCCTTTCGAAATCATATCCGAAACCCTCTCGAAACCTCTTGAAAATTGTCGAAATCCCTGCGATTTCCGAAATCAATGCACAAATTTTGGCGAGTGAGCCGCCCCTCGCAGAAACCTATTTGGAAAAAAAAAACAACAGTGGCGTACCATTTTTAAATATGTTATTTTTTGACACCCTGTACCTCGAAAGAAAGCATTTCCGGACCCATGTTTATATGACCTTATTTTCTTAATTTAACCTCCGGAACACGTCCTTAAAATATTTCCCTTTCCTTCCGAAACACTTCCAAACACTGCTTGCATGAAATGCAAGCACAACTTCATTCACATTCATTCCCTTGGATAAATCAAGTGAAATATTTCGGCCTAATCTCTGACAAGAGCATGTCTCAAGGCAAATGGCCAAATCTCTGCCATTTATCCACTTATTTGTCGAGTAAAGTTAATCTAAAAGCTAAAACTATTTTATATAAACTTTTTGGAAGATCCATGCTAACATGTGGTGTTGCGACATATGGAGTTCCTGCTTCAGGGCGCAACTACCTCGAACTAGAAATTCTTTCTAAATTTTATAACAAAACTATCAGTGATTTCTTCAGCTAGCTCTTTCAAACATTTCAGCTAATCACAAACGCACAAGTACACTTATCCACGTAACTGACTAGATCGCATCTAACTTTCTAGTTTCATTCTCTCTCTCTACTATTCCCTTCAAGCAAAATGATCAGGACAACGTAAAACCGACCACAGGAAAGTGGTGAAAAGCTCCAGGCTTATCCGAGAATCCCAAAAATGATATATTGTTAATTTGTGGGAAAAATATAATCGAGATTTGTCACCGGCGGCCCTAATATTAGATTAGAACTAAATTTTGATTGATGAAAAAATATTGCCCATTAAAAATATTTGAAAAGGCTCGTTATCATTCTAATTAGCATAATTAATGGGTTGTGCAATACTTAAATGATCAGTCGTAATTAGTTTAAATTAGTTGAAGTGTTTCGCGACAATCGACATTTTTATTACTATTTATCTTAATCATTATACAGGTGAGTAACGAGTTATTTTCGCAGTCTGGTCTCATTCAATTATCATCCGGGCCTACCTACGTTGGTTTTACAATGCCAAACACATTAATAAGAATTTTGAAATAAAATAGTGTATGTCTATACAGCTTCCAAAAACTATTATTAATGCGAAACGTACGAAAGTCGATGCCATATTGACGAAATATTAACTGAAGGTATAGAAGGTCAGAAATTAGTACATAAAGTCAACTACTTTTAGCCTTTATTAACCACTTTAACAAGTCGCCAAATTACTCACTTTTGAACGTATTAATGATAAAATAACGTTAATTGACTTATGAACTTTGTTTTGTGTTGTATGTATACCATTTTTCCTTATTAGACTTATCACTTTATTAACAAAATATGTATACTTTTGAGATCTAAAGCATTGATTACTTTGGCATTGATATGAAATTGCTTAATCCAAGTTCAACAAAAACGTTTTGCGGTTTCAAAATAAAAATTCCATGCTTAAAATAATCAGGTTCTAACGAAGATAATTTAAGATATCATTCCTTAGTCACGTTATAGATAATTCATTGTAAATTATTGAATTATATATATGGTGAAATCAAATAGCCGGGGCGGACCAAAACTACCACTGCGGCGTCTGACCCCGATTGGGCGGCTGCAAACAGCGTCTGACCCACAGTGGACGGCTGAATTCAAAACTCACCAAGCCGTCTGGCCAGAGTATATGCACCAACTAGTACCCACACCGACGAGGAAATAGATCTCTTTTATGAGGATGTGAGCCTAGCTTGGGAGGACCGGAAAACTCATTTCACAATTCTGTGTGGTGAATTTAATGCTAAAGTGGGTCTAAAGGAGTAAAGGCTGATGTTTCTGAGACCTCGCTTGGATGCTTTGGTTCGGAGGGCAGAAACGATCGCGGCGAGGCACTTCTGGAGTTTCTGCTACAAAACAACCTATTCCTTCGAACAGTTTGCTTCACAAAAAACCCAAACGGAGGTGGACTTGGAAAAGCCCAAACGGTCTGACAAAAAATGAGATCGACTTTATAGTAACCGATAATAAACATATCATCAAAGATGTATCAGTACTAAATAAATTTACCACTGGCAGTGACCACCGTATGGTAAGAGCAAAAGTCCATCTCAATTTAAAAAAGGAGCGACACAAAATGGTCAAGACGTCAAATAAAAAACCTTGGCATCCGCCGCTTGATACTTATAAATTCCAACAATGCATTTATGACCTATTAAAAGAATCTGAAATACATATAAACATGAATGAAGAGGAAAAGATAAACACCTTAAACGATACTATAGTGAAGGCCCTGATAACAAGCCAAGATAAACATTCCTCAGCAACCAAAAAGGACGAAAGGATAAGCGGAGAAACTAGAGAACTAATGCAAGAAAGAAGAAACAAAAGTAGTGAAGAAGCAACCACAGAGTAAGAGCTAAGGGAAATAAACAGACAAATCTCCAAAGCAATAAGAAGAGATACAAGGAGATACAAAGTGAGAGAAATTGAACGAACCATAGAGAATAACAAAAGCATGAAGGTACACCAAAGAAAACTTACGAATGGAAGGAAAGAAATATGCAAAATGAGAAACAAAGATGGAGAACTTACGACCAATAGAAAGGAAATATTAAATATAGTGGAGGAATTCTATAAACTCCTTTACAAAAGTCAATATGATGATAGTGACGAAGAAAATCCTGAATCCGAAATCCTGACATCGAAAGGGGGCACTGCCAATCAAGGATCAGAAGAGCTTCCTGATATTGCCATAAAGGAAATAGAGTTAGCATTAAAAAACACAAAAAATAATAAAGCGCCAGGGGAAGACACATAGTTACAGACGCAATAAAAATAGGAGGCCAACATCTACTGCTAAAAATAAAATAGCTTTTTAATCTCTGTCTATTCAATAGTAAAGTCCCCAAAAATTGGCATAATTCCATTGTAATCCTGCTTCATAAAAAGGGAGATAGCAGAACTAGAGATATAAGCCTCTTAAGTCACCTTTACAAACTGTTTACTCGAATTATAACCACCCGACTGGAAAATAAATTGGATTTCTATCAACCTGTGGAACCTTCAAAGCGTCAAAACACTTATAGAAAAGACAATCGAATACAACAGAGCTTTAGTAATGACGTTCGTGGACTTCCACAAAGCCTTCGATACAAGAGCTAAATGCATTGTGGAATGCACTTCAGGAATGTAGAGTCGACTACCGATATACCAAACTCATCCACAATATCTCAAAACTGTTTATTACAGTCTCATGGAGAATGCATTCAAACAATTGGACTGGAGTCAGAGAGGTATAATATAGAAGGCAAGAACCTAAACAACTTACGTTTTGCAGATGATATAGTGCTATTCTCGGACAATCTAGAAGAAATGCGACTGATGTTGCAGGACCTGCAAGAGGTGTGTGGAAAAGTCGGTCTTAATATCAATATGTCAAAAACAAAATTCATGATAAACCTTGTTCCCAGCTCTAGCTTGAGGATTGGCGGAGCTGAAATTCAAATGGTAGATAGATATGTGTACCGTGGGCATGAGGTCAGCATCTCAAGGGATAACCAGACATGCGAGCTAAAGAGAAGGCTCACTCTCTCAAGGACAGCTTTTGGAAGACAAAGTCTGCAACAGTGACATTCCCGTCAATCTAAAAAGAAGGGTTTTCGATCAGTGCGTGCTGCCAGTGATGACATATGGCTCAGAAACTCTAATGCTAACAACAGCAACAGATAAGAAACTTAGAGTTACACAGAGGAAGATGGAGAGATCCATGCTTGGTGTGACCTTGAAGGACCAAATAAGAAACGAGGATTTGCGCTGAAGAACCGGTGTCAGCGATGTCGTTGGAGCTATTGTGAAGCTTAAGTGGAACTGGGCTGGCCACGTTGCACGGATGTGGGATGATCGATGGGAAAAGAGGCTTCTTGAGTGGAGACCTAGAACGGACAAGCGAAGTAGAGGAAGACCGTCTACGCGTTGGTCGGACGATATTAAGAGGACCCGCAGCAACTGGATACAAACAGCACATAATTAATTGGAATGGAAAATGATTAGGGCGGCCTATGTTCAACAGTGGACAGACACAGAGGGCTGAATGATGATGATGATGATATATGGTATGGGAGGTAAAGGGGGTTGCTCGGAAGATTTGCCCTTCAACACGTCGACCACAATTGATCTTTTGTATACACACTTCTATTTTACACGAAAATTCCTATCTCCTTCGAGAATCTCAGAATATTTCGAGGGTTGAGCCTTTGTAGATCCCCCGGTGCCACCAGGGCATTTTCGAGATGCCTCACCATTTGGCGAGTCAGTGCCTGACATTCGTAGAGTAAGTGCTGTGACGTTTCAGCCATAGTGTGGCAGAATCTGCATTGTTGGTCAGTGTTTTTCTCCATTTTCTTGAGGTGGTACCTCCAGGGGTAATGGCCAGTGAGAAGGTCTACGACCAGTTTTATCTAATTTTTTTTATAGCTTGAGAAGCTTTTTTGTGTCGTTAGGCGAGTGAGAGATGAGTCTCTTGGTCTGTCTGCCCAGGTGCATTGGCCCAATGCCCTTTTTTCCCAATTTCTGAGTTCATTCATTACGTGTCCTCTAGTCCTCTAGTGATGCCACATAATGGTTCAGGCCCGCAAAAGACCGTTAGCGGCTTCGTTGTCTTCCACACTCTCGTGCCCTGGTACCCTCATTAAGGTGAGTCTGTTTCTGTTTGCCAGTTGATCTGCAGCCATCAGACAATTCCATACTAGCATTCTGCTAGATGCTAGCGCTTTTAAGACTGCTTGACTATCTGATAGGATATAGATCTTTGCACCTCTTAGGCCTTTTTTGGCTTCAAAGATTGTGGAAGTGTTTCCTAAAGGTGCAGAGATTCGACACCTAGGTCCGTAAGCTCCAGATCCCAGGCCTTCTTTCATCTTTGATCCACCTGTGTACCAGACAAGTGATCCCTCTCTAGTTGTTTTAATCTCTCCCCTGTAGTATTGCGGTCTTCAATTACCGCTTCAAAGGAGCGATCAAAATGGAGTTTTATTTCCATTGTATCGGTTGGTTTAGTCATCGCCTCTTTCTGGGTTTCCTTCAGAATTTTAAGGTGACCAGTCAGGTTTCCTGAATCCAGTTTGTGTGTCTGAGTGACTATACGCACTGGTCCAGGCCTCCTTTTCTATGCATATGTGCAGCGGAGGGAGGTAAAGTAAGGTTTCCAGAGCTGCTGTGGGGCACGTTTTCATAGCCCCTGTTATCTCCAATGGTCGCGGTGACTTCACGGCTGGTTAGCATGGATTTTATGTATTTTGTAGTGGTTGGTTCACTCCTCTGTGGGTCGTGGCGCGCTGAATGGATTCAAGTGAGGTGTTGTCAAATGCACCCTCTATGTCTAGAAATTCACACAGCGCCACTTCTTTTTCAGCCAGTGCCTTCTCTATATCGCGGACGAGAGTTTGAAGAGCATGGGTGGTAGATTTCGATGGTTGGTATGCGAATTGTTTTGCATGCAGTGGAACATTAGAAAGGAACTTGCTCCTGACGTGCCTATCGATAATCTTTTCTATCGTTTTAAGAAGGAAGGAGGTTAAGCTAATGGGGCGATAAGACTTTGGTCCCTCTTGTGATCGTCGCCCTGTCTTTGGTATGAACTCTACCTTAACTTTCCTCCAGTTTTTGGGAATGTAGCCCAATGCAAAGCTGACTGTGAAGATTGATTGAATGTGTGGTAGCAGGTGTTCTATACCTTGTTGTAACAAGGCTGGAAAGATGCCATCTGCTCCTGGACCCTGAAAAGTGTGTTTCTAGAAGAATCCTTAGACTTTCTTTAGGTGTTTTGGGCTCTATTCTTTTGAATTATATATAAGTATTAACTATTTTAGTGGGATTATTACTAATTATCATTAATTATTGCTTACCGTTCCTTTGATCATGAATCCAGCATAAATAGGAGCCATCAGTCCAACGATGTTGGCCATGCAGTTGGTGAAAGACATGAGTATACCCGCGAACTGGGGAGAAATATCCAGGTGGTTCACCCTGAAACCAGAGTTGGTACCACCGTTCAAACCGACACCGATTGTAAGAAGCGTGACGGTGAGCCATTTGTCACAGCCAGTGAATGCGGCTGCGAATAAGGCTACTGCTGGCCCAAACTGACCTAGAATATATCAAAAAGATTCATTTTAGAAGGTTATAATTTTAATTACACATACCCTCCCCACGGTGTCTTTTACGGTTCTAGGAATTATAATGTTATATTACTATTAAGACTCAAATTGAAAATAATATGAATGATATGAAAAACCTCTATAATGTGATTAAAGATGCAACTTATGAAAACAATAAAAATAACAATACTTTTTTGAATCTAAAAAATAAGGATGACCAAAGTTTTAATAATCCTTACGAAACAGCAAATGTTTGCAATGACTATTACATTAATATGGCGGGAGAAATGGAAAAGATCATTCCAACACCTCAGGAAAAATACAACTTAGGACCACCTCTGGCAAACTCTATTTCTTTAAACCCCATAACCAAAAGTATATATCAACTTTAAAAAATGGCAGTTCTCCGGGATATGATGGTATAAAGGCTAACATCATAAAACAGACTCATTTAGAAATTATTGACCCCCCTTTATATTTAACCTAATCTTTGAAACTGGAAATATACCATGTGAATTTAAACTTCAATTATAACACCCATTCACAAATCAGGCTCCAAAACTAACATAATTAATTATCGACCCATTAGCCTTATTAGTAACTTTGGAAAGCTTCTTGAAAAATGTATAAACGTCAGATTAGTCAACTTTCTAAAATTAAATAAAGTCTTATCTCCAAACCAGTTTGGATTTCTTGAGAGGTGCAGTACCATGGACCCCATGCACAGATTAATGACAGAAGTTGTCAATAGTTTGAATTAAAATAAAAAAATTTTGGCTGTGTTTCTTGACTTGGCAAAAGCATTTGACACAGTACCTCACAACGGACTTCTTGAAGTGCTTGGGAATTGTGGAATGAGGGGAAAGGCTTTGTGCTTGCTTGAAAGTTATTTGTCAGAACGAACTCAAAGGGTCAAAATAAATGATGTTTTAAGTGAAGGGCAAACTATAAAGATTGGAGTTCCACAGGGAACGGTTTTGGGACCAGTGCTTTTTATAACATATATAAATTCTCTATTCAAATTACAAGTTAATGGGATAACTATTTCTTATGCAGATGACACTAGCCTTGTAATCTCGGGAGATACATGGGAAAGTGTTAAATGTAAAACTACTAACAGTATGATAAAAATAAGAAACTGGCTTTAAACTTTTATATTAACGCTAAACCTAAAAAAGACACACTACATAGCTTTTTCACTTACTAGCGTAAATAGACCACAATATAGTAACATTGTCGTTGATGATCATTGTATTGAAGAGACTTCGTCTACAAAATACCTTGGAATTGTGATTAATAAGTTTCTTAAATGGCAACCCCATATTGACTATGTCTCTAACAGAGTTCGCAAACTTGTTCAGAAGTTTTACTTATTGAGAGAATTCTTGAATAAAAGAACTATTATTATAATTTATAAAGCCTTTGTAGCATCAATTATAAGATATGGGATTTTGGTGTGGGGTGGACTTTATAATAACAGCCTCTATAAATTAAATATAATACAAAAATATATTCTTAAAATTATTTATAAAAAAAATCGATTATACCCCTCACAACTGCTTTTTAATTAAGAAATTTTGAGCATCACATCAATCTACATGTTGACAATTTGCTCATATGTTCATATTCACCCCAACTTGAAACTTTTCGTTAACCATACTTATGAAACAAGAACTAGAATCAATAGACATATTAAACTGCCAATAAGTAACAATAATCTTAATCTCAGATAATATGTGAATAATTTTGGCCCTAAACTGTACAATCTACTATCCGGTGAAGTAAGAAATTGCAATAAAATAAAAACATTTAAAAAGCAAAGCAAAAAAATTATTTTTGAAAATCGACATCAGTTTGAAGGTTTTTTTTGGCTGGAAATTGCCTTATTTCCTTTTTGTTTGGGTGTATGAGTTTTTAGAGGATTAGGATTAGCAACACTGCACATACAGATGTTTACATCTAGGTGCAATATAAAAATGTTTGCGACTATTTCATATACATATAGAATTAGTACTATCTATTTTTCTTGTAGTAAAATTTAAATGCATTTCTGGAGGATGGATAGTAATAAGGATCACTAGATAATGGCTAGTGGTCTTTGGATATTTCAGGAAACATACTTTATTAGGGGATTAATAGTGGTGTTATATAAGATATAGCAACTTTTTGTAAAACCCCTCATAAAAATCCTGAAAACGAGTTTGAGTGAATTTTATACTGATTCATTTTCTGAAATTTTATTTTTATAATTAGTTAATTGAGGTAATTAATAGAGGCAGTAAATATGTTGAAAACAATATTTGTATTGTTTGTAGCATGCCAGACTATGCTACACGTGTGACATCAGAAGATTTAATTCACGCGCCTATTTTGTCCTTAAAACAGACATATTTGATGAATACCTCACAATTAACGTACGTCACATATTGAATGAAATCAGGATGATTTATGATGAAATTAACATAATTTATAATAGCGTTTGCTTATAATAATGCTTGTATTATGTTACTTAATATATAAGATAATAAAACATTCCCGTGTTGCTTCAGAACCAATATTATACAACTTTCTTAATTTTGTTTAAATTCTGAAAATTTCCTATTTTCTAGATTAACACAGTGAACTAGATAATAATCATGTCAACTGGCAGTGTTCTAAAGTTGTAAAAATTCGAATATGTACTTACCAATTCCATTCAAAATTTTTCTGACTTGAGTAGAGGTGAAATATGGTTTGGTTAGCATCCAGTCAGCTACTTGACTTACAAGAATCGAGAATAACCACATCGCTAAGTAAGGTAACGCTGAAAGGAACCCATTCTGAAAAAATATATATATTTTTTATTATTAAACCTTTTGACACATTGGTAAATGGAAATTAATATTGCTGCAGAACACGTGACATATTATAAACCCTACATTTTCAAATATATGATTTAAATAATAATATGACACATGATAGGCGATAATTAATCAAATATAATAAACTATTTGACGTTAATAGCCGGAAAATAAATCAGACCATGATGTGCAAAGTTTAAAAAATATGTGTAGATATGGCATATATACAACAGGGCAAAATCCTTAATATTATGTGATTTACTGCACATTTTACGTCTAACATCTTTAGGAAGATTATTATTAGTGTTACCGATCGTAGGTACGTCTATTTACAATGAGCAAACGCCATAAAAAATGTACACTTGTACTCATAAAGGTAAATATTGATATTTTATTATCCTGACACTAATAACAAATCAATGCGTAAATTTAATATAATTTTTATATATTTTTAAAGGTTCCAGCGATCGTTCGGATGCTAAATGTACAATGTTTTTTGTGTCTATTATTCTTGTTACGAAAATGGGTGTTTAAATTTACAGCGGATTGTATATTGTTTAACACACCTGAACGTTAGCAATAGATGTTAATTGATGCGATGTTAATAATCATTTCTCGCCTCCTTCATGATTATAACAGAGGCGCCCGAGATGATCTTGATAATATATCGTGTGCTTTGGTAAAAATAAACAGATACCCTTCTTCTTCTTATCACGCCCTCTCCGTTCGAAGGGTGGCGATCCAAATGGCAAATGCAGTCGTGGAAACTGCACCGCACAAAATTTTCGTAAACGAGCGGTCAAATCATTTCAAATTTTCCAGCCATGAGTTCTGGTGCTTTCGCACTGATCTCTGTTCAATTGCTTGTCCCTTAACACATCGATGCCGTAGCAAAAGTAATTTGACTTTGGAGACATTAAAATATAAACTGAACAATTCCCTATAGTGAAGTATCGTCAGCGTATCTGATGTCGTTTATTATAGTTGCGTTGATCCTAATTCCGCCTTGAACTTCATTCAATGTCTCCTTAAATATAGCTTCCGAGTATGGATTAAACAATAGTCGAAGACACAACTCTGCAACCCTGTCGAACTATATGGAGTTCAAAGACTATGCACAGGTCCTGCTCGTCGACTCCAGTTGCTCATAAAATTTCTATTATTTTTTGGCGTTTAAAGCAATCGAAGGTTCTTCGATAATCGATGAAACATGCATACAGATTTACGTTTATGTCGCAACGATTTCTTTGGTTGGAGGTCGTTGTTCATGTCACTACATCTTTGTGTCAATACACTTAGAATTAAGAGAGCTTCACGTGTGCCCAATCCATTTCGAATTCCAAACTAAGTGATGTCCATTTGGTTTGGCATTTTTTGTAGATCCGCATGTGGATGAGTCTAAGGATAATTTTTGGTACGTGGCACATAAGACTTATCATTCGAGTCATCGCATTGTCAGTGTCAGTAGTTAGATTTTTTGGCAGTGCTATAAATGTTGACTTTAACCAGTCCAACCAACTTATCCCTTGTATATAGTAGGTATATAGGTAGGAATATATTTGAAAAACCCACCCGTATTGTGGGACGGTCTAAAACATGTATTGACAACATATTTTCCAATGCTGAACCAAATTTTTCACACATAAAAGATTACGGCTTCTCTGGTCATATTTTCCAAACTGCAAATTTTAACATATTTACACAATCCCAAATAAAAAACAAATTCTATAAAAGTGACAACAATATAAAAACTTTGCTATGAACCTTCAATCAGAAACATGACAGGAGATGTATGCAACGTCATCTTTCGAAGCCAAATTTAATGCCTTCTATATTAAGTTCCTATCAGACTATGAACAAGCATTTCCAATTAGAAAAACTAAAATAAAAAACAAAAAATGAAATGAGTAGACTGGCTAAAGAACTCCGTAACAATTTTTATACAAATAAATATAAAAAAATATCGCAATCTCTATAAAAAATGCTTTAAAAAACTATAAAAAAAACATCAATAACAAAAGAATCATGAAGTCCACAAACATGAGCCGTGAATCATGGCAAATAATAAATGCGAATTGCAACAGAGTAACCAAGTTCAAAAATATAAATATCCTAAACCAGGATAACCAAAAACTAATATCAGATCCCAAGGTGGTAGCAAACTATCTAAACAACTTTTTCATAAAACAAAACAAAAAATATTACACAAGAAAAAGGAGACAACAGTCCAAAGAATTTCACAACAAAAAATATCACACCCAAATCTTACTCTAATACATGCTTTCTCACCCCCACAACACCCCAGGAAATAGAGGAAACTATCGAAAAAACCACAAAAAAGCATCTGCTGGGACAGATAATATACATGGTAGGGTATTAAAAAATATAAAAGACGTCATATCAACTCCAATATCATATTTCATAAATGAAACATTCCCAGGTGGAAAATTCCCTGAAGTCTGAAACAATCGAAAACAATAACAATATTTAAAAGCACAGGTTCCCGAACTGAAGCACAAAATTATAGGCCGATTAGTGTGCTAAGTCAAACATCAAAGACTTTTTAACACAGTTTCACAAAAAGACTAACAAACTTTCTTGAAAACAATAAAATTTTTAAAAACTTTCGGAAGGGGAAATCAACAACAACAGCTATCTTTGATTATGTAGAGTTTATATAAAAAGCCTTAAATAAAAAATAAAACAATTGTGGGACTTTTTACGACCTTAGCAAAGCATTTGACACCGTCAACCATGGCCAATTGCTAAAGAAACTATATAAGATTGAGATCAGAGGGGTTGCATATGAATGGGTAAAATGTTTCTTAAACGGAAGGATCCAAAAAGTGGCGATTAATGGTGTGGAATCGGATATGGGGTCGATGGGACTTGGTGTGCCACAAGGATCGACACTTTCTCCAATATTATTCATAATTTTCATCAGTGACATAGATGAAACATGTGACACTCCAGACCGATCGGCTGTGTATGCCGATGACACAAATTTCTTTATTTCTGGGGAAACATTGGAAGGTGTAATACAAAATAGCAGCCTCAGATCAGATGAATTTAGTGCATACTGCAAAGAAAAAAAATGGTTTAACTTTAAATACAAAAAAAGTCTGCTGCATACAGATCAGAGTCTTCTAATAAGGATGGACGGTGAAAGCATGGAGAATGTGTTGTCATTTAAACTATTAGGACTTTATATAGACTCCAAACTAACATGGGAAACACACATTAATCATGTATGCTCAAAACTTAGCTTGGTATGCTATCAGTTTAGAATGATCAGAGGGTCTGTCAGTGAGGCAGTACTTAGAATAATGTACTTTGGATTGGCACAGTCTGTCCTTCAGTACGGGTTGGTGTTCTGGGGATCTTCAGCCCACTTTGACAAAACCTTTGTCAAACAAAAAAACATAGTGAGGAGTATGCCAGGAGTACCTCAGTCTACAAGCTGTTCCAGTTTGTTTAAAAAATATAAAATACTTAATCTGCCATGCCTTTATATATTCCAACTATTTCTGCTTATTAAAAACAATGAAAATGAACTTGGGAGAAACAACGTCCATAATTACAAAACAAAAAGTAGACATGAGGTACACCTGCCATATTCCAGACTAAGCACCTGCCAGAATTCACCATAAAATGCTACAACAAAGCACAAAATATTTTTAAAAATGAAAAATCGAAAAAAAAAAATAGAAAACTATCTGAAGGACTATTTAATTGAAAAATGTTTTTACACAGTACAAGGATTTTTAAAGTTCTAGTTAAAGTAATGTGGAGCTTCTGATTAATGGCACCACTGCTGAGTTTTGTAATGGAAAATGGACAACCTCAGTGTCTGTAAAATTCCCTAAATATATACATTGAAATGTTCTATTGTATTGATAGTGTTTCACTTATTTTTTAGTGTTATTGACTAGTCTGGTAAGTTATAAATTGTAACTTTAGATTAATAAATGCTTTTTTGGTTTTGATTTTTGATTTTTTTTTAAACATATCTTGCCTGAGTTATAGTTAAATAATGATGTTTTGAAGTTCAAACTTTTGCCCTCATTCTCTGAGATTAATTTAAATATTTCCGCGAACATTTCGTTAGGACCGTCAGCTTTCTTACTTACTGCATGAACAACTTCATATTTGGATATATAGGAAAAGAGTTCTTCAATCAAGATTTTCGAAGGTTAATGGTAGATTTTCAGATAAATCACTATAACACTTATTCTAATTTAAGAGCAAGTGAAGGAGGGTTCTATGGAGAAGAGTTGCAGAAAGTTAAACATTTGTCTATTTAGTAGGAAAAGTTTTAAGAAAAAATTTAAAGTATATGTTAAATAGCTTGGATTGGGCAAATCACACAATTCATTGATTCTTAAAGAGATGTAATATACTTTAAAGTTGTACCGTGCACAAGGTGAAGTATGACATCGTCGAAAAGTATACCATCTCATAAGCTTGGTTTCTACGTCTAGAATTACTTCGTTATTATTGTCCCTTAAGATTGTCGCTAGAGCCTTTCTATATCTTTATTTTGTTCCAAGTCGCCTCAATATCCTCTCCCCCTACATATTCCTTTGTTGTTTGCAATTCTTGTTCAATTTTGCAGCTTGCCTCAACTTCTCTGTTGACTATCATAAATCTCTCGAGTTTGAAACTCCAAAATGACAGGATTGTGGTCGGTAGGTCCAGGGTAGGTTTTTACAGATTTTATATACCGCTTGAATTTCAGGTTCAGCAAAATGTAATCAATCTGATTCCTGGCAATCTTGTCCTCTCTGCTGCAGGAGATTATTTTCTAAGTAGAATGGCCCCAATGCGTCCCCTCTGTCATAGCTTATGCCAAAACCATACACTTCTATATTATCTGTATCAGCACCACAATAAATTTGGGCGTTAAAAGCTCCGATATGCTTCTATTTTGTTGTAAAATTCTTCGATTTCCTGATCTGATTAGTAGCCTGTTTGAGCATAAATCTGAATTATATTTAAGTTCGTATGGGTTGTTTGTAATTTTAATAACGCCACTCAAAGGAATAAAGTCTATAACTGAGTGTGATATAGATCAATTTCTCCTGACTAATAAATATATCCTTACTTCCATCAGTCCCAGAATATCGATATGAAATCTGCTCATCTCAGCTTCAGTGTTTGCAGGTTTCCCAGCCATAAATAGGCTACGAATGTTCCAGGTGGCAATACGTACTACTTTGTCACATTTGTGTATTTTTTCTCTGTTTCCATGACCTTTAATAAATAGTAGGCAACGGGGGGGATTCTTTGTACCCTCTCTCCACTTAAGGGGTGCCCCGGACTGAGAGCTATTTTTTTGTTTTTACCTACCATTTGGATTTTTGGAAAAAAATATGATATAGATACAAGGGGTTCCGTTCCTTTTCTGTAAGGCAGTGAGAAAACCGTTTGGCTGATTCAGCTGCGCTGTTCTGTAGTCAGTACTGTCCCGGCTCGAAATGATTCTACCTGCGCTATAGCCTGATTTTGATGAAACTGCTGCCTTATACCAGCGCAAGTTTTGGTCTGCTCCGAGTATTTCATTTCCATGGTACCACCCATATCGGGGAGGCATCCCGCCTTCCAACACCCGGGTAGACACCTGGCGTACGATTTTGCAACCCCACACCTTATATTGTGTTACTAGATATATTTGGAATATGTTATGAGGAAATCCGTCAGCCATTTAATCATTTAGATCTAAGTTTATGCTTATAACGACGGGAAATGAGAAATGATCCATCAACTTGAAATGTGCTAAGCATTAAAATAAAGTACAAAAGCCTTTAAAAACGTATGTTGTTCAGTTAGAAGCACAATTGCCAAAGCAAGCAAAATTTAATTTTAAGATTTAGAAATTTCTCTTTGGTGGTTGTAGTTGTACATTATTCATGGCCAAGAAAATTAATATTATGATTAAAGACGTGAAAATGTATCTGTGCACTTAACCGAGACAAATTGGTTTTAATGTAAATGGCAATCTTTCAAATATGTTGTTTGGATTTAAAGTTAATGTAGCTTTTTAATTAACAATTATATAATACAGTCGTTGAAAACATTCACAAAGGGGGTATTAATAAGAACGATGTTCATTATTTTATTCACAATAGTCATGCTTCAACTATGTACCATTCAAATTTCCGCTTCCTCCGGGCTCCAACAAACACTCCTTTTAATACAATAAAAGCTTGGTTGCTTACAGGTGTTTAATTCCTTATTTCCGATTAACAAAAGAGAAAGTGGCTTGACTTTAGGCAGGGCTTTGAATATTTGGGGATTCCATTTCCGAATCCCACACACTATCCAGAAATTGATTCATTGCAGAAATATTTCGTCTGTATTTGATGGGATTTATTTTATATTTATTTGAAATACGGCATGTCAGGTTGCCAGACATTTAAATCCTAAAGTACATAAACTGCAGAAATAGTCTAGTTAAATTAATGAGATTCTATACTACATGATATTTTCAATGCTAAATCTAATTCAACAATAATTTTTTTGTGCTGATTTGTTAAAATATTCCAAATATTTAACGTCGCGTCGGTGTGATATGGCAACACTTAAAGATACATTAATTAGTTTCCATTTAATTTTATCTAATAATTGTTAACTTCAAGGCTGTATATATCTATTTACTATAATCACATTGTTAAATTTTGTACTACAAGTGCTTGCACTTATTCATGATATTTTCAGCCCGTTTTCGTAATTCCAAACAAATTAATTTATATATTTATCAATATACGGCATGCCCCCCTTTTTAAACTACATTTCAAATAATTAACATTCATGTAAATTTAAGGAAATATATCAGATAGGTCCAAACCAATTGATCTGAGCTTGGCAACGAGTAAATTATGATCCACCCTGTTAAACGCCTTGGAGAAGTCAGTGTAGATTGCATCACCTCTCGACGGCGTTCAGCAAGACTCTCATTCGAAACCAAATTGGAGACGGTAGAACCGCTGACAAAAACGTGCTGACTCGAGTCAATAAAGCTCAATTGATTGTGTACAAAGTCATCAAGCAACTTGGGGAGTGTTAATTGTTTAGATCTATAATTCCTTACACGTTCCCTCCCCATATTTAAAAATAGGTGCTATGAAGCTCTCCTTCTTCCAAATCCCTCTATTCAATAAAATCCATAGAGATTTGGATATGCTACAGCTAAGATTACTGAGTAAATACGTATACCGTCAGTTTCCGATGACATTTTTAGGGGCGAGTGTGAGATTTTCTCAAAAACATCTTCCAACTTTGTGGCCTTAATTTCAAAGTCAATTTTATAGTCAGGCGTAATTGTCTCACTATTACAATACACTGCTGAGAAATATTCACAAAAAAGATTTGCAATGTCTGTTAGTCTTGTTCGCTTGTGGCTAGTTTGTTCTCTGAGACTTTGGATTTTTTTTATTATTATTATTATTAAATAAGCAATACATGCTGTATAATATTAAAAAAAAACCTAGCTCACAGTCAACCTCAAAATAAAGTTATAATGTACACAAAATACATGACCTATTTAAATAAATCAACAAAACACATACATAAAACATCGCACCCATTCTAAGTTTGGTTTTCCCTAAGGATGAGTGGGCAAATTAAATTCTCCCTCCATGAATTCTCCGAAGCTGTAGTGTGCTCTATCTACTAGGCCTCTTCTGATTGCTTTAGCAAATGAGTTCAGGTTCAAGTGTCTGATTTCTTGTGGCAGTTTATTATAGAATGCTTTTCTCTAATGAAATATTGTATTTTTGGATCGTGGAAGGCTTAAGGTGTTGTTCTGTCTCGTATTATAGGAGTGTGTATCACCTCGTTTATGATATGAACTGATGTTCCTATATATAAAACTCAAGCTTTCATAAATAGAGGTCGTATATGGTTAAGATCTTGAGCTCGGAAAGTGGCTTACAATGTGTAGTCTGATTTTTTATTCCTTTCAGGATACGTATGGCTCGCTTTTGCATAACAAATATTAATTCCATATTTGATATCATAGAGTATCCCCAAAGAATGATTCCATAGCGTAGATGGCTTTCAAATAAAGCGTAGTAGGTTTGCCTTGCTGTTGCCTAAGTAACAGTAGTATTAATTGCAAACAAGGCGGAAGCCAACTTCTTTGATAACAGATTTATATGAATATCCCGCTTAGGATCTCTTTGTAGCATTATTCCAAGAAACTTGTATTCACTGACCGCTTGTATGATATGGTTTTCAATTTTTATGGCGTGGTGTCTTAAACTTTTTCGACTGAAATTCATCTATTTGGTTTTTGCAACATTAAGAGATAGTTTGTTAATTTCGAACCAGTTTTGTAGTTGGTTGAGATCGTGGTTTAGGTGGCTAAGAAGTTC
>MU186723.1:72720-90928 GCA_016904865.1 Pissodes strobi | reverse complement strand
TTGAGATCGTGGTTTAGGTGGCTAAGAAGTTCATCTTCATTGTCACCAATCCATGTTGCGGTAGTATCGTCTGCGAACAGTGTAAAGGACGCATCCATTGATAATGTCGGCAAGTCATTTATAAATAATAGGAACAGCAAGGGTCCCAGGGTAGAACCTTGGACCACCCCAATATTGATTTCACCGATTTTTGATCTTGTATCGTTGCCTTTATGATCCGGGATTTGTACTTGTAGCTGGCGGTCTTTTAAAAAGCTTCCTATCCAGTTATTGATTGCCACTCAAGTTTATTAAGAAGGATCTCGTGACTTACACAGTCGAAGGCTTTTTCCGACTGAAAAAACATTGTTGCAATTGCCTTGTTGTTATCTCTAGCTTCATATATTTTCTGAATTGTATTTTAGACAGCATCGACGGTATTCATTCCTCTTTGGAATACAAACTGTCCCCGATGTTTTATTTTATTTCTGCTGATGAGGTCCTCCATTCTTGACTTAATCAGATTTTCAATAAGTTTTGAAAAAATGGAAGGCACAGATATCGGCCTATAATTCAAGGGTTACAAGCATTGTCCACCTTTATGTATAGGTATAATTTTTGCAACTTTCAAGCACTCGGGAAGTACTTCTGTTTCGAATCAGTCATTAATTGCGTAACACCTTACATCCAACAAATTAGGTGGTAATTTTCTGAATATGTCAACGGTAACATCGTCAATGCCTGGTGCCTTTTTGCTTGCTATATGTAACAGGATTCTTTGGCTTTCTTCTGTCCTGGTTGGTGCAAAGAAAAATGTATTTGGAACTTGTGCTGGATCTATTTTGTATATTTTAGGCACATTGGGTATATTTTGGGCAATTCTGTTTGCGACTGTGGTATAATGGTTCGTTACTTCATTGGCTGTATGTTCGGCTTTTTCGATGACCATATTATCGACCATGATTTTGACTTGCCTTTTACATTCGCTAGTTCTACTGGCTGTCTCATTAATGATATTCCAAGATTTTCTGGTTGAGTTTTTGCAAATTCTAATTTCATTGATGTAATATAATTGTTTGACCTTTTTGTCGACAGCTCTAAAACCATTTCTGTATCTTTTGTGATAAAATTTTACATTAATGCTAAGTGGCCGCTTATTGTTTGACATATATGGATTCTCAGAAATACTATGCTCAACTCTGTCCAGAATAATTAATTAATCCATCTGTGCCAAAATCTTCAATTTTGATCTGAGAATAGAGAACTGTCCATAATGAAACCGATATCAGAATTTAAAAAATTCTTGAGGTGCCTTTTTTACTCAATTATGCAACTTTTCATTTTGGCTAGGAAAGTTTGAGCTTCTGTACAAGGTACAAAATCATTTAATGCCTCATTCCATATTTTGTAACATAAACTAGTAGTAGATTCGTTTATATTTTTGTTTCAGAAAATCTTTTCCCATTGAATATTTACAAGATAATATAAACTCCATTTTTGATATGTTCCTATCTTCTAATAGTCGTAAACAAGAAATATATGTAAAAATGGGACAAAATATACAGAAAAATTTAGATGTCCACCACTCCATCAGAGCTTTCTCGAGCACCTTGAAGCTGTATATTCGAGACAATCTGCAAATAGATCCCAATAATTTAGTTGCTGTCAAGCATTGCCTAAATTGCCCAGAACTATATATTGATCCAACTTAGCTAGATCAATGAAAAATCAACGTCGTAATAAAATGAAATAAAACGTACACACTTAAAACCCAGAATATGTGCTGATTAAAGATCAATAATCAATTTTGTTTTAGTACACACATATCTATCTTTCTCTGGAATTATTAACGTTTCTTGGCACAAAAACGTGTTTTAAGATCAATGGCCGGAATTGAAACAAGAACTGATTCGTGTAACCCACACGTTTTATATAAAATTATAAATTGCTGCAAAACGATTATCCAAATGTCAGAATGCTGATCAAGTATTCAGCTAGACTTGCAGTCAGTTTGATGATGGTTCCTTAGACTATTTGGACGGTACTGATGCCACGAATGGAACTTGGGTTAGTTATTTAAATGCTCGTCCAGAGTAGAAACATGATAGTTCTCCTCACTTCATTAAAGATGCTGATCCGAAGGGTTCTTGCCTCCTTTTTTTTTAAAACGATGATGGGATACTTTTCACTGGATATTTAACTGGAGGTAGCCGTTGGGATTTCCAAGAATATGATATACAGGACTGTATAAATAAATCGTTCATTGGAAATAAGTACAGTACCTTTTATTTATACAAGGCCACTGCTAAAAGCCAGCAGGAATAAATCAAATGAGGTATCGTCACATACGTGTTTTATAAGAACACCTGGCTGGTCGGGATCATCTTTACAAAATGATGCTGTATAAGGGAAGGTGCATGTGGTAGAAAAGGAAAAAGAGTCATCGACCGTAAGCTACCTCAATTTTTTACAGGAGTAGCATTAGACTCAAGAGGTATAAGGCTCTTAATTGGTTATAGAAGCTTGTATAATGGGTCATTCTTATGCATTGTTTTAATTCGTTGAACAAGGCAAATCTTGACATAACACATATTGCTCGTAAACTATATATTGAGGTAACCCGCCTATTTAAAATATTATTTCATTAGGCCTTATACATTCGGTTTTGGGACACCTCATATATGTAACGAAAGAAAAGGAGAAAAACAAGTCATAAATTGAAGTCGGGTTTTGCGAGGTTTTTTGGAAGGGATCCGAAAGGGTATCGCTCGAGAACCGGGATAGATAGTCAAAAGCCGGCGCAGTGTATGGTTTATTTTGAGTGAATTGTTTTGCTTCTGTGTTTTAACATGTCATTACAGGCCAGTAAAATTCATAATATTGTTATTAACATAATTTGTACAAGTATTTCTTTGATTCTCATGGATAATTCATATTTGATCGCATAACATGTGTACATATTTAATGAATCGTTTTATGGTGTGAACAACACTGCTTTAAATGAAAACAGAAAACTTATTATTTGCTGTCTTTTCGTGCTATGATTTTAATTTTAGTATGACTGAGAGTGTACGCAAGGGCCTTGATGAATCTACTAACCATTTCCTACCCTGACGGAAGAATATCCTAGTTATAAGTGGAATGATGGTTCTAGAGATATTGGCCCAATTTGCAACTAAATAGCTGGGTAGCCTTCGAAATCCAGGAGCTCAGTACCTTCCAGCTGCGTCTGGCTAACTAACAACAACCCCTTCAGTTTTAAATGTATTGTTACAAGTGTGGAACTACGAATTGTGGTACGGGATACAGTAATTTAATTAATTATTATACTAATAAAGGTTATACAGCATAATTCGGTTTAGGAATTTAGATCGAGGGTCTCTCTGCCGTACTCTTTCCCCTCGTGAATTCCAGGCTGAGTCCGGCACGTTTTGCTCTAATAGTTTGGTACGTTTTCTTTAATACATTACGCGTATTAGGAATCTGTGGGGTAATTTACATGACGCACCTCACCTCAAATTTCCCTAATTCTGTTACCGTCGAGCCCATTATTAGTAAGTAAAGTTGTGCAAGATATAATAATAACACAACGTAGGTATTGGTTTTCTTTTTAATTCTATTTTGACGGTCATTGACGAAATAAAGACAAAGCACAACTTATCTCATTCAACAATGTTGAACTGACCCGGGTAGGTTATACTACAATATCACTATGAGGTCAGATATATCCATCTCTTGGAGCTTTACCAAGGACATAAAAACCATGGATACCATTGTTGGAACAATGATTTCTATAAAAATTATCTTCTTGATATAGGTACCAAGAGTTGGCTAGTCACGATCTCCTTATATCTTACATTATTTTCTGTTATTGCATTATTGGTTTGCGCTGAAATTCTAACGAGGGCTCGATTTGTAAACGACTTGTCTCACAAATCTCTATATGTAATATCACGATACTTACATCTTTAATACTGAAATGTAGAACTTGCTTCATATAGGTAGGCAGCTCAGTCATCAACGTTTCGTACCCATAATTGTAACCCATATGCGCTAACAAAATGGCCCAGAATGGTAGAGACTTTATGATTTCCATCCATGGAGTAGGTGGTGATTTCTAAAGAACAAAATTAGCGGTTTAATGAAACTCTGTTTATTTTCTAATTGGTTTTTATAATTAATTATATAACAACATGAAGAAATAGTCGAAGAGAGGGATTAAGTCTACCTAGGACAAAAGTAAACAGTGTCAGCAAAGGAAATTAAACAGCATAAATTCTTAAAAACATTCATATTTCAATATTCCTACGATGGTGATACTAGTATTGACGTTGGGCAAAAACAATTGGATGGTGCTAAGAAAATCATTAATACACTTAAAGCATGATGGAAATGCTAGTGAATGGTGGAATGACATAGGACATAAGAAGCATAATGGTTGAATCTGTGAAAGAACAAGCATCGCATCAAGACTTGATTAAATAGGACAGAACAGTGCATGTGGCAAGAGATGATAAATAAAAATATCATAAAATTGTAGATCGTCAGACTTAACTGGCCTAAGCCAAACTTCTCCAACGACGAACACTCTCTGGACATATTCTTCAAAACAAGAGGAGGTTTATAGAATAAAGGTGTTAAAAAAAGTTACTCCTTAAAGTTCTAGAGTTTGTACATTGGATACGGCACTATTAACAACTAGATTAGGCTTTGGTACGTGGCAAACTGTTGGCTATAAATGGAGGATAATCATTCTATCTTATTGCCACATAATCTAAAAGCCAATTTCTTCCAACAAAATGAAACATTTGGTCTGGATCCTTTGGTAGAAATCTAAGCCTAGTGTGAGACTTGCTTCAATGTAACCTAGCCTAGTTGGAAGTCATCAACTCACAACAGACAGGGAGTACTTAAAGTAAGTACTGTTGGTAATTTGCTACTAGATTCGGGTAACTTTACCAAGGGCATAAATACCATGGATGCCATTGTTGGAAAAATTGCTGTTATGACAATTACCTTCTTGGTAAAGTTACCAAGCCTAAACAGCTCAAACGATCTTAAACCTTCGGATCCACTCATGTAAAATTTAGGTGCACATGCACATTGCTTATGTTGCATCAGGCTTATATATATTTAGTCTATCATAAAGATTATAGCAATTCAATCCTGATTGATTGTTGGACTTAGATCGAATTCAGATAAAAGTACTTCTATTATGAGATTAAAAGTGAATGCCTGTGTCATTATTTGAGGAATAATTTAAGAGCATTTTCGCAACCGCTATTAACGAAAAATTACTAGTCATAGTTTTTGGTTCATAGTCAAAGGTTTACCTATATTTTAGGATATAATAAACAAGTTGCTAAGCTAAGGCTAGATTTCTAAGCAATTTAGCATCTACTTAGACTACATTATATTTGCAAAATCTAGGACTAGGATTTGCTAAAGACATTTATAAATCAATAAATGCATTAATCAGTAAAATAGCCTAGGTCGGCAACTGGCCAATATAAGGTAATAACCTAAGCGATTATATGTTCTTTGAATTTTAAAAATCCAAAAGTACATATTAATACTTTGAACTTAATAGTTGAAATAATGAAATCAGAGGGTTGCCATGTTTGAAATTAAAAACTGCTCAGAGAAACGCTTCTAAACATCATGGGATCAAAAGAGAAGTTCCCACTGGCTAGAAAACGTCACGTGAGACTGTAAATTGGGCTCTTTTAGTGTTACTTTTAGAACCATTTAGTTAACTAGGGTCTCAAAGGGCAACCAAAATTAAAGTAATTATTTAAAAAATGATTAGTGTGATTAAATTTAGTAACGTATAATAAGCCATAGGTTCTGCAGGATTCTAGCCTCTACAAACAGGACATCGATCGAGGTTCCATTAGCGCATCACATAATCGGCTCTATATTAGGATGATTTTTTTCATACCCTAATTTAGTTATCGTATTCGGAGAAAGAGTATAAGAAAACATTCGTAAAAAGTTCCAACATATAGAACACAAATTTTTCACTTTTGCGCTTACTGTGTTTCCAACGATCGTTCCCAAAGATTTCTGGATGTACTCTCTCTCCGTGGCATCCATTCTTCTGTTGGCCTCCGGATCCTCCTTGATCCAAATTAGAAAGGCTATGCACCACACGGTTCCGACTGCACCAAACACGTAGAAAATCCCCGGCCAGTGCCAATCCGACACCGATAAAAGACCGCTGAGGGGCAAAGAAATCACAGTACCAAGTTGAGCACCTATGGGAAAAATAAGAAAAGGACAGGTATAGATAACGTGTTCGTATTTTTTAAATTACAACTTAAGTTAACGTTGCCAAAAAAGGAAAAGTTGAAATTACAGGACAAACGCGATAGGACAAACACACTTAACTTAATTATGCTTACGAAACGTGAGTGAAATGAATACTTAATTCTAGTCAACGTACAACAAAACCTTTTCAAAAGCAATCACACACATATGAAATGGCACTCCTATTGGGGGTTCATCAATTTTTTAAAATTATTTTTAATTTCGCCCTAAAGGCTATATGGAATAACGTTCCTCTTACTCAAAAAATTAAAAATACTTGAGAAAGTGTTTCTAAATAAATATGCTATGATTGCTAAGCAATGACTTATGCAAATCAGTAGATAATCGCTGATTTGTAATTTTTCATCAGATAAATGTTTTTCCTTAGACATTGTATTGAAAAAATGGTAAACAAACATACTTCTGGAAATACTCGGTTTGCTATGTTCAATATGAGAGCTTAAAGTTTTACAGAGTTTAGGGGTTTATGGGCTATTAGCTTCCGCACTGAAACCTTTTCAGATCTATTGTGTCTGCTCTCAAAAAGCCATTAGTTCTTTATCCAACCCCGTCTTCTGGGGGCTGTTGACTTTTTTTCTCCGTGCGCAAGGAACCTTAGTCTTGACAATTCCTCGCAGTGGCAATGTACGTGTACTGCACTTCCTAAAGAACCTGCACACCGGCTTTTCTGCCAGTCGAATCGTACCCATATATATTTGTTGAGCCTGCAGTCCCCTGTTAGAAGTCCGACTATGATTCTGGTAATACTTATTTCTTGACTTAGTTAGATGGTCTGTGAATTTTGGATTTAGCCTGTCTCATTCCTGAGAAGCTGTTCCACCATTATTGAGATTTGGTTTGCATCCATAATTTGATGCTACTGCAGAAGGGTTCCTGTTCATTCTGGCTCCTGCACGGGCTAATGAGTCAGCCTCTTCGTTGCCTTTGTACCCTTCATGTGTTGGTACCCAGGGCTAAGGACAGTGTATTTCAACTGCCCAGCCCTTTTAAGGCTTCTATGTCTAATCCAGGCCAGTTTTCAGTTAATTGTTGTTATTGCCGCTTAGCTGTCAGGGTAGATTGCAATGGTTTCACTTGGAAACACTTGTCTTACCATCTCATTCGCACAATGATTTATTGCGTCTTGGAAGCTAAGCTAAGCACAGTGAGATTCTTGTATTTGGCTTGACTCCGGGTATCTAAATCTTCATTGGTTTTTGATCCATCCGTATATTTCCATTAATAGAATGACCTTCCTTCCATGCATCTCTGTCCATTAAACTATCCTGAAAGTTTTAACAAAGATATATTTAGGAAGTATGTCATCTGTTGGCATTCCTATGATGAGGTGGCTTTCAAACTTTTCATATAGTCTTTCCCGTGCATTCATGGGTACTTGTGTTCTGGACATTCCTCACGCTACTCATCTAGCTTCGCCCTGAATTGAATATATGTGAAATGATGGCAGGTTAAGCAGAACCTCTAATGGAACTGTTGTATTGGTCCTCATGGCACCAGTGGTACTCAGGCAGGCTTGTCTTGGATGGCACTGAGCCGACTTATCACTCCAGCTTTTTGTGTCTTTGGTCACCAAACCACCGTTCCATATTCTATCATCGGTCTAATGACTGTGGGGTAAAGCCCAGTTTTTCTGCACAGATTAAGATGTTGTTTGTAGGTGTTGATTCCACGTTAGTTTATGGTCAAAGATGCCTCCTAATAAGTATCTTGCATCTTGTGCAAATGACATTTCAACCCCATTGAGTATACTGGGTGCCTTAAGCCCTTTCAATGATTTTTTTTGTGGTTTTATCAGTATCTCCTCCTTATACCATCTGTCGATAATTTTTTGAGCTGGTTGTGTGAACTACATAAGGCGGTACTTGCGAATCTGCTTTTTGCAATAATCGCAAGGTCGTCGGCATATCCTAAGCAATAGAAGCATTTGAATGTTAGCCTTACTATCAGTTCATCCATTAGGATTGCCCAGAGAGGCTCCTTGTGGACATCCCCTATTTGCTCTATCAGTGTCGTTTCGCTAATTGTTGATATAACAGCCCCATTTTTCAAGGTGGCATTTATCCACTGACAAAAAAGCAGTGGTACTCCTGTTTCATTCCTGAGAAGCTGTTCCACCATTCTTGCATCCATAATTTGATTCTACTGCAGAAGGGTTTCGGTCCATTATTCCATTCAGGGTCATGCTCGGGCTAATAAGTCAGGCTCTTCGTTGCCTTTGTACCTTGCATGTGTTGGTACCCAAGCTAAGGTCAGTGTGTTTCGACTGCCCAGCTCAATTAGGACTTCTATGCAGTCCTAGATCAGTTTTGGATTAACTGCTTTTGTTGCCGCTTGGCTGTCAGAGAAGATTTGAAATAATTTTACCTGTAAACTCTTGCCTTATTAACTCATTCGCACAATAATGTATTGTGACAACTTCCGCTTGGTATATCCTCGCATATTTGTCTAAGCTCAGTGAGATTATTGTCGTTGGCTTATACCACACCTAAACCTTCGTCGGTTTTTGATTCATCTATCTAGACAGCTATGTCTGCATTAATAGGAGGTCCTTCCTTCCATGCATTTCTATCCGTTAAACTTCTGAAAGTTTTATCACAACTATATTTGGGAAACATGCCATCTGTTTGCATTCCCAAGATCAGGTCTCTTTCCAACTCTTCATATAGCTTATTGTAGGTTTCCCGTGCATTCTGCTTATGGATGGGTGCTTTCCCTCTGGGCAGTCTGCACGCGATTGATCCAGCTTCGTCCTGAAGCAGAACCTCTAATGCGGCTGTTGGGGTGACCCTCATGGCACCAGTGGCACTCAGGCAGGCTTGTCTTTGAACCACTCCAGCCTGTAAGTGTTTGACCACTAAACCACCTTTCCACATTCTCATCATGGATCTAATGACTGTGGCATAAAGCCCAGTTTTTTTTCTCACATTCTTCTACACAGATTGAAGGCTGCTATGCTTTTGTATGTAGTATTTTGTATGTGTTGATTCCACGTTAGTGGTCAGTATTTTGCTTCTGGTGCAAATGTCATATCTACCCCATGTACCTTGACTCCTTCTAGTGGTCATTTTTTGGTGGATTTTACTATGGTGGTTTTATCAGTCTCTCCTCCGTATACCATATGTCGATAATGTTTAGAGCTTGGATGTTAGCCTTACTATCAGTTCATCCATTAGCATTGCCCATAGTAAGGGTGATAGCACTGCTCCGTGTGGGCATCCCCTATTTGCTCTAGCTGTCAATGTGTTGATATAATAACACCATTTTTCAACTTGGCATTTATCCACTGACACAGGAGCAGTGGAAGTCCATTTCTTGCTAGAGCATTGGTTATCGATTCTGCAGATGCGTTATTAAGGATACCCTTTATGTCTACAAATGCTGTTATGGCTATCTCTTTGTGAGTAGCCTGTTGAGGTCATAAGTCAGTGGGCTTGCCTGTAGTGCCTCATCTCTTATGCATCAGCCTTTCCAACAGAAACGATATTAAACTTATTGGGCGGTATGATTAATGCGCCTTGTCATTATTCTTCTTATTCCAAGGAGTAAATGACTATCACCTTTTGTCATACCATATGGGGGTATGTGTCGTAGTGCTATACATGCCTTGAACACAGGGTGTTTCAGAATTGAATGCTAATCCTTAAGGGTAATAATCTTTGAGTGATTTTAAGAAGAAAATGTCATATGAACATAGGTCCTCAATCGCCTGATTTTTGAGATACTGGGTGTTAAAAATTAAAAAAAAAATCGGTTTTATCCCAATATTTCTCAAACCGCTGTAGATATTACTTTACATTTTGCTAGGTATTAAGTACGTATAAAAATACATTTTTTGAAGCAAAAAATTGTTTTCAACTCCATTCAGTGGCGCCCCCACTAACATGCCCTCTTATATTTTTATACGAAAAAATGAAACGCCACTGCTTTTTTTCAAAATAAAACTTATTTTCGCAAGCTGTTATTATTTCTTAATAAGAATGTCCTCTTGACTTTTTTCTGTCCGACTAACAGTTTTCGACTAAAAAAATAAAATGCATTTATCTGCACGGTCCTAATTCATAAGTTTTCTATATTGTAATAAGTAATCAAAGAAAACTATTCTTCTTTAATTCACATTATTCAAAATTTAGGAATTAGGACCGTGCAGATAAATGCATTTTATTTTTTTAATCGAAAACTGTTCGTCGGACAGAAAAAAGTCAAGAGGACGTTCTTATTAGGAAATAATAACAGCTTGCGAAAATATGTTTTATTTTGAAAAAAAGCAGTGGCGTTTCATTTTTTCGTTTAAAAATATAAGAGGACATGTTAGAGGGGGCGCCACTGATTGGAGTTGAAAAAAATCTTTTGCTTAAAAAAATGTATTTTTATACGTACTTAATACCTAGCAAAATATAAGGAAATATCTACAGGGGTTTGAGAAATATTGGGATAAAACAGATTTTTTTAAAAATTTTCAACACCCTGTATCTCAAAAATAAGGCGATTGCGGACCTATGTTCATATGACATTTTCTTCTTAAAATCACTCAAAGATTATCACCCTTAAGGATTAGCATTCAATTCTGAAGCACCCTGTATATGGCACAGGTTTGGAAATATTGCTTTCTGGCCCTTTTGGAGTAAGACGAGATATATTTCATCTACTTCAGGGGGTTTGTAAGATTGGAATTTACTGATAACCCACCTAATTCTCTTTGGCTTCGAAATTTCCGTAGCTAGATACCAATTTCTAGCCATTAAAAAAGCGACTGTTTGCATCAAGAAAAAACCGTTAAACAATATAACAAATGACAAAACTAACTTCATGCATCATGCTCAACACATCTTTTAAATCTTCAAAATCAGCTTGTTCAAAACGACTAACTACACAGTACCTTGTACCGGAAACTCAAAGGAAATATTAATACGACTAAAAAATAAGAAAAATAAATACTCCAATTACAGTATTTGATACACGACGGCTTAAAAAACCTTATGGTGTAGAAGCGATTATGGTAAAAATAACAATCATGATTAAGAATGAACTCGACAAAAATTATGGGATTGATAAAGCTAAATCAACATTGTTTTAACACAGTTGAAATTGAGTAAACACTATCTACTTCGTGTATGCTAAAATGTGCTAAATGGTATTCAATTTATGTTTGCGACAATTTATACAATAATACTAAATCTCAGGCTGTTGTTATCTTGATGCTGCAAGTCACTTTTTCAATATACCGTAATTAATGTTCGCCAAATCGACTACTTAAAACAAATTGGACCGCATTACAACTCATTCGGGACATCGCTTTAATTGGCAATTCGTTTCAAAATTCGCTTTCTCATACTCGCATCATCACAATTGATTAACTGTCAATTTATCTCAAAGCAATTACGCATTTTTTAAAAATATAACTGTGGATTAGTGATAATTACCAGCAATATGAGCTATTTGAGATCCAAAGAGCGGCTTTAATTGTGCCGAGATCGTGCAATAATGAGGCTCTTTTCTATAGTGTTTTTTATTTTTTTAAAATGCTTATTCTAGTTTTATTGTACTTATTTTAGAAATAATTGGAAATAGGTATCGCCAGAAATATAGTTGCCATCAGGCTTTTTGGAAGCGAAAAATCAAATTAAACTGGTAGTAACCTATTTTTTTTCAGTAAATTAGTGATGAAGGAAAGAACGTGATTTAGAAATGTTGATTGCAGTAATAGCGAGTTTTTGTTCAAGTGAGCAATTACCGTCTGTCAGTAAATATGAAAAGTAAAATATAGTTTGTAAGATGTTTTGCATGTTTAACTAATTACGATAGCAAATAAATTGCAAATACCTAGATACATGGATGGATATCCAAATAAAAGTGAACAGGCCTTAATGAAAATTTTGGTGATTTTTATGGATCATTCATATATCTTACCAGCAAAACAATTGAGCGTAGAATACAATATAATATAAAACATGGATTTTCTCGCTTATTTTAAATTGGATTGTATGATTTTTATCGCATTTTCGGATTCTACGAGAAATTCTAGACATAGTTCTTTTTGAAATATTTAAAATTTAAAATCGTATCTCATATCCAGATTGCCAACGAAATACCTGCTACTTCTTTTAAGCGTAATATTTTAGTCACCGTAGATTTATAATTTTATTTTTATGGAAAATTAGCCGTTTTATTAATGAAAACACGATGATCAAAAATAACAGTAGTGTGATATCGCCTCAAATACAATATAAAGAAAGTATTGAAGAGGGACAAAGAACTCTATCATTATTAAATACCATAATAAAAACAAATAGAAGAATGAGGAAATTCGAGGCAATGAACGAAGGAGATATGCTTTTGTTACCAATATCAGGGTGTCCGGAAATACCGTTTGAATAATTTCAGGAGTAATTCTACATAAGAAAACATGAACATTTTTTTATTATGAATCTGGCTTCGGAAATGCACCGTTTCCAAGATACAGGTGTCAAACTAATAAAAAAAATCGGTTCAAGAAACAAAAATGATTTTTAGTTGTTTAGTACGAAAAAAAATCAAAATTAAAAAAAGTCAATGGCGCACATTTTTTTTGTCAATAATATTCGGTATGATGTCTCCCGGGACGCCACTGGACCTCATATTTTTATTCTAATTAAGGCTAAATGAGCATCATATTATTACAGACAAGACTACCAAATTTCAACAAAATCGGTCAGTGCATATTTGAGATATTAATAAAAAAACGATTTTCTAAAAAAAATTTAGAAAAGTAAAACTGGGTTTTTTTTCTCGAAAACGAAGCAAGATACAAAAACAATTCAAGAAGCAAAAATGTTCTATTTCTAGTTGCTTAATACGGAAAAAATACAAAAAGTTTAAAGTCAGTGGCGCACATTGTTTTGTCAATAATATTCGGTATGGTGCCCCCAGGACGCCACTGGACTTTATATTTTTAATCTAGTTAAGGCTAACTAATCCCCTTAATATTACAGATAACACTACCAAATTTCAACAAAATCGGTATAAGAATATATATGATATTAATAAAAAATCGATTTTTTTTAAAGTTTGAGTTGTGGTGACTAAAATACGCATTTCCGGACCCAGGTTCATATGAAGAAGAAGAAATGTTCATGTTTTCTTATGCAGAATAATTCCTGGTCGGAATAAACAATTGATTTTTATAATAATTGCTTAAAACCCCAAAGGGGTGGTATTTTTACTTATTAATTTTACCATAGGGTAGTGAGATTATATCTATAGCATGAATTGAAACATGTATTCGCGTTTGATTTACTTTAATAATGCAGGTGTAAATTCATTCACACATAGAAAATAAATATACAAAAGGTTGCTTAATTATAAATATCTACTAAAAAGTCTTGATTGTTTAATTTCCAAATGAAACGTTTGTCTTTCCTTAATTTAAATGTAATAACTTTTATGTTTTAAGACGGGCAACTTTCTTTCTCACAGAATACCTTGATACTTCACTTTAATAAGACAGGGATCTGACTTCAAATCCTTGATTTGAATTGTACATGCACGATTTGTTAAGCTACAAATCTGGTACCGCCATTTTACTTTCTTTTCTTCAACCACAGTCACAGGTGAACCGAGACGCTAAGTCGTTTCTGGCTTCGAGGAATTGCGTTAAAACGCCCAAAAGAGGTCTTTGTCCAAGCTTGGACAACACGAGAAAATTGCCTAAAATGGTTTGACCTTTTGGCGCGAAAAAGCAACGAGCACTTTAGCTGTCGTTCGAGTGAGAGTTTGAACTGCACTGAAATCTAGTTTTTCCCTACGCGCTCGGGAGGGACAAATAAACCGGGAAAATACGCGTCGGATTCGGTTGAGAGGGTGAACGCATGTTCTTTCTTCCTTTGACATATTGTTGTTGACTGAGACAAGGATATATTAGATTGAGAACGATTACGAACGATTTTCTTGAAGGAATGTCATTTTACTTAGCGGGGATGATTGCATATAACGGAATCTATTATACCGACAAACCAGGTTCGGACTAAGGAGTAACTGAACTACAATATTTTAAATGCACAAATTTCCGTTCACCTGGGGTGAAATAAATATATTTTAAGTTTAATTACGGTTCATTCATACTACATACATACAGAGTGTTATCACCATACGGCGAAAAACGATAGTTTATTCACATGTTGGGGTGTTTCCCCAACAACTCCTTAAATTATTCGAACAGTATTTTCGGACACCCTGTATAGATCTTTGCCAATAATAACGCCCAACATGGTATTTTTCATTTCATACTATCGTTTGAACAGATGAACCACCGTTCTCAACCGCAGGAATGTTTAGTAGCCGAAAAGCCCATAATTGGTTGGATGAAGATCCCTTTTCCGATGAAACGATTGTTTTTCAGGGTCGTAATTCAATCGGGCTTAATTCAATCAACACTTGTTTCTGGATTGGTTGTCCCCGCAGTTTCGAAGCGCAACCTCGAAAATCCTTCACAGTGGCAGAGAATGTGTTTTGCCGACTCCTCCCCTTCCTGGCAGAATCTACACAGAGTCTTGGGATAGTGTGTATGTCCAAACATGTCCAAATGCTGCTCTGGATTGTTTTTTGAAAGTTTTCTGTTCCGCCAGGCCTATCAGACTCATATGTCTCTTTAGTCGGCAGTGTCCTGTTAGTAGTCCCACTATGATTTCGTATTGACTTCCGATTATAACTTAACAAGTCTGCTGTTAATTTTGCCGAAGGTTTAGTAGATTAAACCACCAACTCTGGGACGCTTGTTCTATCCCTTTTTGAATGGATGTCTTGGCTATATGCCTTGCGACTTCGCAAAATGGTTCTGGTCTTGTTAGTGGCTGGGACGAGCCTTCTCAGGCTAATTCGTCTGCCATCTCGTTGCCTCCATGGCCTTCGTGTCCTGGCACCCACGCCAAGGTCACTTTTCTATTAAGCCTTCCCATTTCGTTCAACAGATTTATACAATCCAATACTAACTTTGATGTTACTATATCGGAATACTACTTTGATTGCTGTTTGGCTATCGGAGTAGATAACGACTGTCTTGTTGCTTACCTTCCTCCTGATTATTTCCTCTATACAGAAGAGGATAGCTGTAATTTCCGCCTGAAATACTGTGGCGAGTGTGCCCATAGGTATCGAGATTTTGGGCTCTGTCCTTGGTTCGTAGATTCCGGCTCCTATTCTTTGGTCGGCTTTCGAGCCGTCTGTATATACCAGACTGTGTCTGCTCTTATGGGTGGGCCTTTTATCCATAGGTCTCTTGGTGGTATTTGTGTTGAAAATGTCTTTTCTTGCGGAGTGAAGCGGTTCGAGGGCATGCCTAGGATTTTATCCTCCTTAATCTCGTAATATAGTTTATTGTTTTCGGTGCCCTGTCCTCTTATTAGTGGTGTTTTGTCTCGTGTTAATCTGTAACAGACCGGTTTGGCTTCGCCTTATATGAGAAAATGGAGTGAGGGTAGATTTAATAATACCTCCATCGCTGCTGTTGGCGTTGTGCTCATGGCTCCGGTAACATAGAGGCAAGCTAGTCTCTGTACCCCATTTAGCCTTCTTATCGCCTCTACCTGTCTGGTTTTCGTCCACCAGGCGATTGATTCATTTGTTATCATGGGTGTAACCACCTTTGTATATAACCACAGAGCAATTTTCGGGTTCAATCCCCAGTTTCTTCCACACATTCTTCTACATATACCTAGAGCCATTGTGTCTTTTGGCGCTGGTCAAAGATGACTCCCAGGTATTTGGCCTCTTTGGAGAAGGGTATAGCTTCTCCACCTAGCCTCATTTGCTTTAGCCCTGTTAAATCTCTTCGTTTGGTAAATGCCACCACTGCTGTTTTATGTGGATTAACTGACATTTGTTCTTCTCTGCACCAGGAGTCTACGATGTTAAGGGCTCTTTGGCTTCTTTCCGATATAGTGCCCGTGAACTTTTCCCGCACCACAATCGTCAAGTCATCTGCGTAGCCCAGGCAGTCAAAGCCTTCTGCCCGAAGTTTTTGGATTAGACCATCCACTAGAATGGCCCACAGTAGTGGGGATAATACTCCTCCTTGCGGACATCCTCTCCCGACTGCTGTTTTAAGAGTTGCCTCGCTATAGGTGAATACGATAGTCCTATTTTTAAGGCTGGCCTCGATCCATTGACGGAGGTTCCTGAGACTTGTCTTCCTTCAAGGGCTCTTTCGATCGAATCTGGTGACGCGTGGTTGAAGGCGCCTTCTATATCGAGAAAAGTGGCTAGTGCTGTTTCTTTATCCTCTATGGATTTCGATAGCAGCATATTCAAATCGTCTAGATAGATTTTCCTGCTTTGTATGCATATTGACAGTTGCTTAGCGAGTTGGCCTTTAGAGCACTATCACTTACGTACCTATCGATGAACCATTCAAGGGCTTTCAGAATAAACGTGATGGGCTGATGGGTCTGAATGACTTTGGTGTCTGATCCGGTATCCTGCCTACCTTCGGCATGTATATAACCTTTACCTGTTGTTATTTTGTAGGTATGAATCCCCAAGCTACACAGCCTCTGAAGATCTTACAGAGAGATGGGACCAAACTATCCTGTCCTCTCTGTAGAAGTTCTGGGTATTTCATCTAACCCCGGCGATTTGTACGGTTGAAATTGGCTTACCCGACCTTAGACGGCGTTATGATGTCCGCAGCTAGCCTCCAATCTTGCTTCGCTGGCCTTCTTTTAGGAGTCTCTTCGAGCACTGTGGTTTCCATCATCTGAATTGACGCTGGAAAGTGGGCTTTAATGAGAAGCTTCAGAACTTCCTCGCATGTTTTGTGTATTCGTTGTCTTCTCCTTTCAGGAGTTCGACTCGGTTTGTAGAGTTTCCTTTTGCTAGCATCTTGTGTACTGTTTGCCAAATGAAAGAACCTGGACGGAAAGAATGCGGGCAAAAAATATATTCGCCTATTTAGATGCTGCCACATTTTTTTCCCAATAATCCTAGTTTATTTTCTGTCTAGTTTCCTATAGTGAATTTACATATATAAATTTCCTACTTGAATACTTAATTTTGTTATTTTCCTTAATACTATTGTCTTTTATTATTCACTATTTTATTTACACAGGGAAATACGGAATACGGAATAAGTATACTATAATATTTATAATGTTTATATTTTATTCGCCTTCAAGCTATTTAAAATACGCGACAATAGGCAACAGTGCAACGTTTACTTGATTTTTAGCGGCGAGCCAGATTCGTGATTGGTCGCAGGATATATTAAATACACTTTGACCCTAGACCAACACCTAATTTTTTTTACATATTTTAAAATT
The DNA here is from genome assembly GCA_016904865.1 of Pissodes strobi. NCBI lineage: Eukaryota > Metazoa > Arthropoda > Insecta > Coleoptera > Curculionidae > Pissodes > Pissodes strobi. The sequence continues at coordinate 73,331 of MU186723.1, read as the reverse complement.
TCGGCAGCGACTTGCTTTAGCCATTGGCGTGGAAATTGCCGATGCCGAACTGTGCGGTTATTTATATTATTTGGTTTGTAGGGTCTGGTGATATATAGGTTTTGTCGATTTTGCAAATTCTCTTTTTTCACTAGAAAGGGGGGGTCCTATATAGTAGTTTAAGGCAAAAAAGTCAGAAGATCCGCTACATTTGAATCGAAAAAATGCCCTCAAAGTTCGAGTTCGAGTTTTGACACAAATTTTCAGCACCACTTCACAAAAGCACTAGACAAAACATCAAATCAATTGTCGGGTGAAAATATTAACTAGGATACATTTGCGTCGAACGAGAGACCTCCGTTTTGTTCCGGTCCTAATTTAAAGCGACTCATAGCCATAGCCCCATTAAACAAAATTAAATTGGTAATTATTTAGAAAACGGGTTTTCGCTAATATAAGAGATTTTTGAAAAATTCTTTTTTAACGTGTTTATATAGGTGAAATATAACAATAATCCTCCACCGCAGCTTAGTAAAATTGTTTCTATAATTTGTTATTAACAAATAGATACTCATGGAACCGGGCGGCGAATAGGGGTGCTGGGCGGTGACACTACAGTACGCATCCAAGGA